>JAGVSQ010013861.1:0-10889 GCA_022683975.1 Rhyacophila evoluta
TATACATAACGAATATTGAATGATATTTGAAGGAATGTATGTCAAATACGCTGCGAGCTTTTGTGACGGCCCGCTATTTTCGCACAGAATTCGATCGAACGAACCGATTCCAAAGGGTTAATTAATATGATGAATAATAAGTCTTATGTCAACCTGCTTGTCCTGTTTTTGATTTGCTATGGTTTTCATGAAAACACACTTTTTTAAAGGCTTTTATTTTTTTTCACGTGTTGTTTCGTGAAGATCGTTTCTTGGAATATTTATTAAGGTATAGGACTTTCAAAGCTCTCGGTGTAAAAGATCTTTATTGGTTTTTTTAAACAAAGGTTTCACCATTACGATATGTTGTTTCGTAACTTTGTAAAATGTCACGTTATTCATGTAATCACTTAAATTCGTAATTCACTTAATCAATTATAAAATGACCTGTTATGCATACTTTTACTAATTAGTTATTGGATATAGCAATAGACTATTGGGAAACACTTCGAAAGGCGAAACCCGGGTCGCTAACAGTGATCTCACATATGGAAGTTTACCAGCTTTGAGTAATTTAGAATGTGAATGTATTTATTAAAGGTAAACTTTTGTATTATATGGTGTTCTTTTATTAAAAAATACATAACAATTAAATTTAAATATCATTATATGTTTTCTCCCTGGTTAGCGTAGTTGGTAGCGTGCGCGCTTAGCAATTTATGGAATGCGGGTTCGATTCCCTATCTGTTCGGGCTTAAGAAAATCTGAAAATGTAGAACTAGTTGCCCATTGGATTGAGCAATGGTCTGACAAACGATTCTCGTGAAAAATAATCTGTCAGAACATTTTCACATCGCGGAGATCCATATACTCCCTTTGGGAGTGGATATCTTTGCACTGTGTAGGTCCACATGCTCGATGTTAGGAGCGAACATGGCATATATACAAATATGTTGCGAAAGATAAAGCTTTCTATGAGCATTTGTCAATGAAAAAAGCTCGTTTGGGAATATAGTTGTCTTTATGGATGGCTCTTTCAATAATTTATTACTTGTAACATCTTTTCATGTATACCGAAAGTATATTATTGGCAAGTATTGGCGCAGTTAAAAGTAGAGGGCGGCAATTAAAATCGTCAAGGTGGATGGCGAACTTTGAGTGCTTAAAAGTTCTACCCAGGGGATGAAATGAAAATGCTAAATAACCCAAGAAATCTTATTGAAGAGTTAATTCGCAAAGTTTGCAGTAGGACATGACTCATTTCCCATTCTATTGCTCGGAGCCCTTTTGATTTGTTATACAATCCTGGTACTTTTTGAAAAGCTTTAGTCAGGTAAGTACGTCAATCAAATTGGTATAGTATTAAAATTGTCGACAAGTGAAAGTTTTTAAGTTTTGAAAGCTTTACTATTACATAAAGAATACATATTGAAGTTATCTGAATCAGTATTTTCATTCAAAGCTTTGGAAGGCCTTCATACATTATCTATTGTATGCACTCGGTAGAATTAAGAAATGCTGGCATAATCTGGGAGGATGCAAAAAATCTAGACTAAAGAAAATTTAATTCATGTTGTAATCCATTTAAATAGTATATAAAAACTAAATCTAGCGTATCGGATAGATTCTGTTAACCCAAAACAATAATATAAATTTACTCCTATAATCTTTAAAATTCATCTTCAATCTGAAATTCAAAAATCAAGGCTTAATAAATCAAGCATCTTTATTACATTCAGTTTTAAAATTTTATCATTATGCCAGTAAAAAACACATATCTTTTTTACAGTTAATTCGAATAATGAATTTTTTCGTTTCTATTTTTACTATTCTAATTTTTAGAATTATATTTAATTTTAGCATATAACATAAATGAAAAATGTTGAACCTTTAATCAGGGTTCAGTAGCTTACTCTTTTTTTAACAGTAATTATTTTATTTTTATTAAACTTACGAATTATTTGTTTTCGTGTAAGTTTTAATAAATAAAAAAGCCCTTAAAACTGTGCCGAATTAATTTTCCTAAGCTTTTTAAAATTCATCCATTTTCTACACAATAACAATCATATTTGGAAATTATTATCTTGACATAGTAAAGAGTTGAAATATTAAAACACTTACCAACATAAAGTGCTATATTATATATATATATGTTTTTATTACAGACAACAATAATGAGAGATTAATTGTTCGGTATTGTTTCTCGGCAATTTGCTCGCGCTAACCTCGCCAAACAGTGATACATATCTGTGGCCACCGCATCCACCTCCCTCACTCTGCCGCCCTCGCAGGCTCACCCGGAAAATTGCACTTGCTTCGGTGGTCCAGAATTAACGTGCCTTTTTATTTCCGCCCCTTGTAAATTGACAACAATGATCACCGAGCGGTGTTTTCCCGGAAAACGATTTTCCCGTGAGGTTCAAATTTTCATTGATTGGCCGAGAATTTTAGCCACTGCGAATATTTTGTAATATTTCAGCGAATATATTCCTTTGTAAATACGATATTTGAATTATAAATGCTTCCGATTGTATTATTACACATGCTCTTGAATTTAAATTTCTTACACTAAAACATTGTATGAATAAGATCTTGTTGATTAGTTAAAGGCATTTAAAATATAACAAATCAAATGAATATACATTGTGTATATTTAAAACAGTAAACAGTTTTTTCCCACTCTGGTGCAGTGTCTTCCCAGTAGCGTAATTAGTAGCGCAAGGGCCTAGCTATTTGGGGAATGCGGGTTTGATTCCCCATCTGTCGGATTTTTAAAAATCTGAAAATTCAATAATGTATGCCTATTGGGTTGAATAATCGTCTGACAAATAATTCTTGTGAAAAATAATCTCTCAAGACGTCTTCAAATTGTAGATATCCATATACTTCGTTTTTGGAGTGGATTTTTCACTCTATGTAGATCCATATACTCCACTTTGGGAGCGAACACGGTATAAAAAATATTACACAATAAAAATAAAGGTAAATAAAAGCATTCGCGGTGGTGCAGAGATTAACGTGCGCGCTTTACATCCGGGAAATATGGATTCAACCCCCTCATCTACTGGATTTAAAATTTTAAAATAAAGTATAGGAATAAATTGCCACTGAATTCATTAACTGCTTGAAAGCGAATTCTCGAAAAGATCGTCATAAAAATATTTAGAGTAGATTTTTATAGTATATGTATATATCCACATGCTCTACTTTGAAAGTAAACATGTTAAATATTAGTAGAATGCTATCAATGACCGAGACAATTTCGTTAAATTGAAATATTTCTCTCTGTATTGGCATCACTATTAGGAAGCTTGTTCTATATTCTGGAATAAGATGTAAATATTCCGATAGAATTGTATTTTCTCAGAAAAAAACAATATATAAAATATGTCATTACCGGCTACATCTTAAATCGTTAGCAAGAAAAGCGAAAGGAAAATTTTTCAGAATTCATATGAATACAAATGCTTTTATTCTTTTATTAATATATATATAAGTATACGTCAAATTATCACTTGTTCTTACTACATTACTAAAATAATTTCGAGGTTTTAAGGTTAAAAGGAGGTACTACAAAGTTACTGTATCGAGTTTAATATTGCGTTGTTAAGATAACTGCAGATCTATTAGTTATTTAATGCTGAGATTCAAACATATAGCGGTTTACAATTGTTTACTTAGCATATCGACAAAATAGAAATTTTAGTGGCATTTAAGTTAATAAATAATTGTAGATGGCATACGTTATATACGAAGAAAATTAATATAAATATTGAATGAAATATATTAAGCTTTCGAATAATATGTAGCAATATATTGTTGGTGCACTGGCACAATACTTCAACAATTCCCCATCTGTCGGATTTTCAAAATCTGAAAAATGTAGGTCTTGGATGCCCGCTGTGGTGAGTATTTGTCGTACAAATAATTGTCATGAAAAATAATAATAATTATGATAAAATAAAAAATAATCTGTCAAGACGTGTTCACATGCGGATTTCCATATAACCCTCTTTCGGGGTAGATATCTTCACACTGTGTAGATCTATATGCCTCGCGTTACATGGAAAAAAATCACCATATCTTCAAATAAGACAGTTTTATTAAAGTTTATAAATTCTACTGCAACTGATGTTATGTATTGATAAGGTACTTAAAGATCCATTCTAAATTATAAAATAATAAAGTATATCACTTTAGATAAATTTATCCATTTACAGTCTTTCCAAAATTGTAATATATTGAAATGCAATTATCTCAGGATTGTGTTTTAGTGACGTGAAAACTAACAAATCAAATACTTTCAAATACCTAATATTCTAATGTATGTCTTAATATTTGCATTATTAAATAAAACTCCATATTTTGGGTAAAAAGAAGACTAAGGGGTAAGTTATGACTTTTCCTCTGAAAAAAATCATACAAATATACACAAAACGTAGCATTCTGAACAAGCAACTGGGGAGATGGGTTTACGTTCCAAAGGGTGTAAGGCCCTCTTAAAAATCTAAATTAACGGAAGGTGGCGATCAACATTCCTTCCACGATTGGTAGACATGCCGGAACGTTCCGGGAATGAATGCCAGTAGAAAGGGAGCCTAACTTACGAGCTGCTTAAGGGCTGTATATTATTTAAAAAATATGCGTAAGTTCTATGGAAGCTTTTGATGAAATTACAGAAATCTAAAAAGTTTAAATTAAGCTCAGATATTCATTTTATTAAATATGTCACTTTTTATACGTTGTATCTTGAAACAATACAATCGTATAGATAGTGTCATATGATTCCGTAGATTACGGCATCAATAGACGTACCAACATTTGTATTTTTTTATATGTGTAGTTTTAGTTTATTCAGGCAGTATTTTTCTGACAGTGGGAGCTTTAGTGCAGTAATAAATAGTTGAATGCCATATATAGTTTTGTATTACAAATATAGCAAAGTTTATTGATACAAGATTTTATATAAAATACGTTGAGTGACTGACTGACGTTTGATTCTCGTAATAAATGAGCTTTTAAGATGTCATGATATAATTAAACTTTTACTTAAATGTGATGCTTATGAAAGGATTAAGTGTACAAATTATACTTATGAAATGAAATGGTTAAAAAACAATAATTATTATAATTACCAGAGATTCTAAAATGTTTTTTTTGTGTTGGCAGAGTAATGGTTATTTTATTATTAGGTTAGGTGGATGAAAAATGACTGATGGAAGACAAAAATCATTTTATCTAAAAGCAAATGAAATAGATTTATTCAATGAAAACTATATAGTGAAGTTTTCTTAAATAAACTGACTTTTATCTGACTAATTAATCTGTCAGATTAAATTCTTGTAAGCCTATACATTTATCACGTGCAATTGTTATTCATATAGCTATGATTTTAGGAAATCATAGCATCATCATTTAATTTATTTTTATTTTCTTATAACATCCACTCCCTTTGTGGATCATATGGTTGTGACACGGCACTTCTCAAGAATATTCTCACTATCAGTCACTTTTTATTTTCACAGGCTATGTTAATAATTCTTAATTTCGCCGAACATATGCGAGGAGTACCCGACAATTATTTATGACATATAAATCCCATTAATTGGATGAAAGAGCTTATTTATTGAAACGAAAGATTTTTAACTTTTATATCGTTTTCTTATTCTATTATTTAAAATAATTATTGATAGAGTGAATAAAATCATGTTGCCAATAATTATTAAAATAATATCAAAAATTTGAATAATTTTTTTTTTAGTTTATTACTATATATAAGTAAAAGTTTATTTGATATATGACTTATTGGCAAAAGCTTTTCGTGCATTTCGCAGGTTAAGAAAGTGAGAATGAAGAAGTAGTCGAGGGGGCTCCAAGGGCGGCAGAAAGCTTAAAGCGTTATAGCAACCCCATGGCCCTTTAGACGTTTACGTGACAAATTAAAATATAAGAGACTCTGGAAATATTTTTACTTCCGCATTTGAGTTACGCAACTCAGGCACTGGAACTCTTTCGTCTCTGTAGTAAGATTATTTGATTCGAGAAATTATTTACGATAAAATTATTCATGTGTATTTCTAATTTTTGATAAAGATGCCATTACAATACAATTGTTTTAAAGTATTTTATTCCACTCGAATAAATATATTCAATTATAATTCTTAAGTTTTATTTGTTGGTTGGTAATCATTTTGATTGTGATGCATTGTTTGCGAAAATGGTAATGATCAAAATCGAAACTACAATAAAGTAAACAATTGGTTTTAAAAATTTTTACGTAATATTTATAAAAAAAGTTTATTAAAGTCGTGAAAATTGATCTGTAATAACATGGATCTTGAGTTTTAAGTCATTTAGGAGTTGGTTAGTAAATGGTTCAAACCATAACCATTAATTAAAAAAAAGCAGGACCGATAATTTGAGGTGGCGTTTGATACTTTTTTTACAATTAGTCGAAATAAGTCTTCTTATTATAAAATTTTACGAGCCATACATTTGTAGTTGATATTTAAGTGGCTTAAATATGATATTCCAAAAAAACTTACTAAATATTTTTACTTTATATATAATATAATATAAGCTTACTTTTACAATATTGATTATGAGGTTAAATTAAGTATCACTTTATTTGCTAGTGCAAAGCTTTTAAAAGTTTTTAATAGCCACACATATAGATAAGGTATATATACTTTTTTTACCATGTCTAATCCAAAAGTGGACTAGATATATATAACTGAACAGTGTAAACATATGCTCAACAGAGTAGGCATCCAGTTCATTTTTTTAAATCCAACAGATGTAAGAATGAACCCGTGTTCTCTTGATGCAAGGCACGTACGCTAATTGCAACACTACTGTTGAGACCCATTAATATAATATATATATCTAAAAAAAATACTATGTTCATTAATTTTGTAAACAATTGAATTTAAACTTAAGAGTTTTTACATGTTTTTCGTTATTTAGTTTTTTTTTCTATGTATCACTTTTATAATATAATTCATGTTTTCCATTTAATAAACAGAATATTGTTTAAAAACCATGAGTTTTTAACACTATTTTCATTTTTTACATTTTGCTCAAACTTGTTGTCTATAATACAAAAAACAACATTAAATTACACATTTATACTATTTTTTGGGTAATACAACCATTAAAAAGATATACGAGTACATATACAAAACTTATAAACCCGTAAAATGATATTTTCCCCAAAACGTTTGAATTATTAAGTATTAAAAACGTGAGGCATACATTATTATAAATGGCATGGGTTATTTCTGTACCAACCGTGGAAAGAAAAAAGGACGAAAACCACAAAAAACTTATTTTCAATGATTTTGGGCAAAAGTCAAAATAATTAATAGATACAAGATTAAAGTGTACGAAAAATTAAGCTGGTGTCTTCTTTAGCTAACCTTATATTTATTGAATTATAAATAAAAAAAACTAATGTAGTAAAAATCCCTTGTCTGATCGTAAATTTGTCAAGGTATCCCTTTTTCAAACTAAATTCAGATACTAATTCGATAAGTATACTTTGATAGAACGTGTATTATATACATTATGATTATCAATAAAAAGCTATTTAAAAAACTGATGGCTACGTCTTTTTTTAGTCATATATATTATAATTTAAATGATATTTATTATTTTTTTATAAATAGTGGGATGAGAAAAAATACTAAATGGAATGAATGAAAGATAATTCTCAAAGGCTTGAATCAAAATTTCCCAGAAGAGTTGGGTTTTTCTAAGAAAATAATAATTATAAGGAGCAATTAGGTTCTTGAATGAAACTAATAAAATGGTTTATACTTTATTTCTAACGAATCTGAGTTACTTGTTTATATATCATATGTACAATCGTTCAACTTATATTTATCGTATAATAGAACAAAGAATTTTGTAATTAAACCATAATCAACAAAAGTGTGATAATTTTTACAGGTTTTTTTTTTTATATATTTGAGATGTGGTGTATTTTTTAAGGATAAAAATCGTAGCCTATTTTTATGGTGAGTTTTATCATGTCGATTGTGGAAAGAGAATAAAACATAACCTTAAAATATATATATTTTTTCTTATACTTAATATACATTTCATCAAAACGATGTAAAATACAAATACCAAATTAGTATCTAAATTTAGCTTTAAAGTTTGAAATAAGGACACTATCAAATTTGCGACGAGGAAAAAGGACTTACTTATACCACATCAATTTTATTGCTTTTTCTTAAATAAGTTGTTATATTTTGTATGATATTATCGTGTAAATAAAAAATTAGTTTTCGTTTCACGTTAATGTCGTATATATTAAAAATTTTCACTTTGGCCCAAAATCATTAAATTGTATTTTTTGTACCCTCTGTAAAAAACGTCCTTTGTGGGCTACGTCTTTTTTTCTTTTACCACAGTCAATAAATACTTTTTTCATTTTAAGCTATTTTATTATATTTTTATTATCACAAACAACCTTTTCCTATTTAATATTGTTTTTTTTTCTAAACAATGACACCACGAATCTATGGAATTGAAGAATTTTTCGTATCTTCTTCCTGTATCCACTCCCTGCAGGAAAATAGTTTTCATAATTTCCATAACCTGAAAAGATTCAAAATGGTTGGAGAATGACAGAGAAATCTGAAGGCACCATGTGCTAGGCATAAAAATCCTTCTACATCTGTGTGATTTACATCTACGAACTTCGGCACAAAATGTGGTCGCTTATCGATCAGCCACGTGAGTCACAATTTAAATTGGCAGATCCCTTAAAAGCTATAAATTAAATTTATCATTTCATTTTAACATAATTTAGTTAATGTAAAATATTCATAATTGAGTTGTATTCAATAAAACTTTAAATAATATCATACTTCACTTTTGCTATGTATGTCAATTCTGATTTGAAATTCGAAACCATATTCAAATGTATTCATTCTGTATCATAGCAAATAAATGTTTTTAAATATTTTTGTTTAAGTGTTGGGTTTGTGACGTTTTTTTGGTTGTTTATTATTAATGGGGCTTTATTCCAGAATTATGTATGATGAATATTTAATTTTTCTTCTAAACATTAAACCGAATGAAGTATGGAGTCAAAAATTATGTTGGTAAAAAGCTCAGATTAGCATTATGAAAAATAAAGCATGAACTTCCAATTAGTCCGAAAATTGGCTTTGAAAAGCTGACCGTGAGCTTTTTGAGTATTTATTGAATGGAAAAATAGCCGAACGTTTTAGGTATTTAAAAATAATGCTGCAAGTAGTTCACCTTATATGTATTATTTTTAACATAGTCGTAAGCTTTATGATATTAATTGTTATGTTATATTATATCATAGTTTGCATGTTTGGCAGATATTTTCACAATATTTATTGGTCTACAATAAGCTTGTAATATTATATAAAATTATTTGATTTGAGAATTTAAAAATGTATTTGTTAGTATTTATCAAGCGCCTTCTCATTAGTCTAGAGTTTAGCGTGCGCGCTTCGCATTCGGGAATGCGGGCCCAATTCCCGATTTCAAAAAATCTGAAAATTCAGGACGACTATTAATCTAAGTATTAAATTAACCAACAACCAATTATCACTAATAATAATCATTCAAGACATGTCTTTACATTTGAATATCGATATACTCTATTTTCGAATCGAATTTTTTGACATTGTATAGATTCATATACTTCCAAAAGCTTGGTAAAAAAATCAAGCAATGTCTTCACTTTTTTGATATATATATGATTATTTTTGGTAGTGGACATCTTCATTCTATATAAATCTACATTCTATTTTTTGAAACTCTTCTATGCTAATTAAAAATAAATATTATACATACGTGTTCACAATTACTCAAGTACGATTTATTACAAAAGTTATTTAGAATTGTTCAGTTAAATAACTTAATTTAAAAAGGAACAAAGAATTAAATCAAATGTCTTATGAACATATGGTTTTAATGACATGTGATATTATTATTTAATATAATGATATAATCTAGTATTTAAAGAAATACTATTTGTATTTCTACATAGTCAACGCATTTTAACTATTATCAATGGGTTTAATATTTTAAATCTCGATAGACAAGACTAATTGTATTTAGATACAGGTATCATAGAGTGAACGATTATGGTCATTTTAAAGTGGACCAGAAGTTCACAGAAAAATACTTCCACCCCGAATTCAGTTAAGGGCCTTTTAATGCTTCGGCATAATGCCCTTAATCCGAAATCCACTAACCCCTAAATTTCGCCCGTATTCGCAATATATTTTTGAATCCATGCCAGAACTGTGAATGAAAAACGATATGGTGCAAACACCCAATCGGATGCTTGTAATATTCATGCCGCCAATTTCGTTCAACCCTAGTGGGAGCACGAAACGCTAGAAGGGTTCCGTTATAATATTATAATATAACCGACCGGTTTTCGGTTATTTTTTTTATTGTCGCCCTGCTGATTGTCGGATTTGGAGGTGGTTTTATGACTTTTATGGTGACTCGTTTTGAATGTGTGATTTAAGAGCAGGTGACATACTGTAATATAAATCGTTTTAGAAGCTTTTTTTTTCAAGAATGGACTCAAATTTAAAGTAATGGGTTTATTTAGAGATCTTTTAAAATAAATCACATTTTTATATAAGCTCTTTGCCTGCTATGTTTTTAAAAATCCACGCATAAAACATCATAATATTTCATTAAAAACATTATTTATTACTTTTTAACATACTAATTAGATATTTTAAGGTATAACGCGTAATAATAAATAAAAAAATATTTTTGTGTCAAACAAATAAAACATTTTAATAGAGTAAATCTGAGTCGTCTAGTTCCATATTTACCATAAGTGCACTAACCTCTTTAGTGCTTATGACGTATATATCTGCGAGGCATAGTGCGTAACACAG
>JAGVSQ010013862.1:0-10888 GCA_022683975.1 Rhyacophila evoluta
TTACGGCTATATCAGAACCTCTCTTATTATTAATAGTTACTAAGCATTGATCGAATATCATTTTCGCTATAAATTTGGAGTTTATAGATAAGTAATAGATTTTCATTGTGTGAAGACTTACTCTACAGAAATTGGAATACATGTGAGAAGGGTAATTCCTAGTGAACTTATTCCACTATGGCGAAATTGAAAGGAGAATATTTTTTACAAGTATTTTTTGTATGAAAGAACCACATAGCAACCTATTTAAAGTTTATTTGGTTTTCAATATTTTCAAAAACGAATTTGTCTTCTGGTTTACAAGCCTTCTTCCATACAAAAAATACTTGTTCAAAATCTTCATCTTTGAATTTTGGCCCAGAAGAATAAGCTCAATTTGGAAATATCCTCTTTAATTATTTATTATGAAAATCAATTTGAATTTAATCTGTTTGGAGCAATTTACATTGGTACAGGCGCCCCTTATATATGCATCCCTCACATATGCACCGTTGCAACGTGAATATTTATGATTATCTGATATTTTCCCTTAAGTTTGAAGTCACTAGGCGTTCAGAAATAAAAACTGTGTATTTTTATATCGTCATATTACTGGCAAAAGACGTTAATGTGAAAAAAGTGAGTTTTGAGATAATCGAGTTTTACTGTTTGAGTCTCTCTGTTAAAAACATTTTACGACAGTTTCTTAATATATAATGTAATATGCATAAGAAATTGTCGAAAAATGTATTTAACAGAGAGACTCAAACATTAAAACTCGATTATTTCAAAACTCACTTTTTTACTTTAACGTCTTTTGTCACTAAGACGACGATATATAGTGGTGTGTAGATATATATATTTAAAACTAATTTCATAGTTATCCTGTAAGTTATTTATTATTGGCGGCTTATGATTAAATTTTAGAAATATCACTCATTAACTACAAAAACGTCATAACTAAAAAAAAACGTAACCATTACTTTGCTATTCAAACGATATTTAAATGTTAATTTTTAACTAATTTTCATCGAGAAACTTTTATTTATAATACAACAATTAGTGATTTAGTAATACATTATTTACCAAATATTAAAAACTGGTTCTCTAAAATTTATGACTAATATTCAGTTATTAAATTCAATGAGTGATATATCGTCGTATTACTGGCAAGAGACGTTAGAGTAAAATAGTGAGCTTTGAGATAATCGATTTTTAATGTTTGAGTCTCCCCGTTAAATACATTTTACGATAATTTCTAAAGGTATAATGTATTAATTGATAGAAGTTCTCGTAAAATGTATTTAACAGAGAGACTCAAACATTAAAACTCGATTATCTCAAAACTTACTTTGTTACTTTAACATCTTTTGCCAGTAATACGACGATATTATATTTATAAACGATGTTTATTTATGATATGGTATGTACATACACTGAATTAAATTTGTAAAATATACTCACAAGTAAAAGCTTTAACGTCAGAAAAAACAAAAAATATACATGAGACTTGAAGTACCTGTACTTCCAGATAGCTTTTAAATTAATTAGTTGAAAATACTACGTATTTATAATACAACTTTTTTTCTTCCCAGTTTGCATAGAGTTTGAATGAATAGTAGTTTCATTTTATCCGACTTTGCCAAGGATAGATTCAAACTAATTATATTTATTTGTCTAATTAATTATGTTCATGCTGTTTTAAATATAAAACTATTTTATTACTTAGTTATTTATAATATTTTTAATCTGTCAACCATTGTTAGAAGTTGAAGGTAAAATAATTGATCTACAAATGGCAGTCAAAATGATTTGAAAATAATGAAAATTTCACATCGCCACTGTTTATTGTTTGGAAAAGTTTTTGTGATAGATAGCACAGACATTATAGTATAGAAAGGCATATATAAATGTCCCCTCATCCACCCGCCCCGTCTTTATTCGTAGTAATTAATCAAGCGTACCCTGGAGTTCTGATATCGAGAAGTGATTTATTTTATTTGACGGGAATATCTCGGAAGTAAATAAAAATTATTGATAATCGGCACGTACTCAAATGTGGTGAAATCAAATGAAACATCACGGAAAAAGGTTATTGAAAGAAATCGCGACATTTGGCTTAGAAATTTAAGTGTAAAGATTATCACGCTCACCGTATGACGCCCCAGTTTTTGAAAACAATGAAATTCACCTTTACGGCAACCATGTCGGATAACCCGCTGGGTCCAACAGCGGGACCGACTTGAGTAACTCTTCTCACTCCATACAGTTTTTCTACATTTCCACAGAATGTGATTAGCATCCTGTTTTTGACAGCATCAAGGCCACGTTGGCTACTCAACAAGACTAAACTGAGAAGCCAGTGTGGCGTATAAATTGGCTATTGAAGTGGTTTGGAGTCAGCTTGGTTATCGCCATGCGTCAGTTAATATCTGTACAGAAAGGCCTATTACCTAATGTTCCCACCATCCACCTGAATTTTTCTTACACCTGATCTTAATCAGGCGTATCTCAGAGTTCTGATATCGAAATGCGATCTACTTTGTTCGAAGGGAATATCCGGGAGTAAATAAAAATTACCCAAGACTTAACTGTCTACGCACTTGAGTGTGCTGAAATTAAAAGAAATATAATGATAAAAAATCTAATTGAAAAAGAAATGGTGACTTATTTGGTCAAACAATTTGTGCAAAGAGACCATCACGCTATGACGCTGCAAACTTTTTAAAAACAATGAAATTTTCCCTTGTGGCAACCTAGTTGGATGGGTCTAATAACTGGTTGGACCGACTTGAGTAACTTTTTGCGCTTTGTATATATTCTTGAACATTCACAGAGAATGTTCTAGAGAGCCACAAGGATATGTTGGCTGTTCAACAAGGCCAAACTGGGACAACTTTGCGGCAAAATCACCGTGGTGTGTAGTAAATTGGCTATTGAAGAGGTTCGGATTCAGCTTGATTATTACCATGCGTCATTTAATACTTGTATAAAAAAGGTCAACAATAAACGTTAAAATAAGGACGTTAAAAATGTCGTAATTGATAGATTTCAGATAAAGGATTTTAGATTATAAATACACGACGTAGCATACGGAAACAACACACTAGATGCAGACAAAGTTCCTTAAAGCTCTCTATTCATTCCAACGCCTTGTTCAAAACGTTTTGTAGTCAGTTTTTATTTTTATCTCTTTCTCGTATATCCGCTCACATCTGCTGCAATTGGAATACCATTTACAAGATTTTTTACATGAACAGGTTGTACGGGAATTTCCTTTTATTTTTAAAGGTACAGTTTTTCAAATACCAAAGCTTTGCAGGTATGAAAAATAAAACTATGCACAAGTTTTTATCGTAAAGTTCCAACTAATGAAAAACAACTTTATGTTTTTTATCGTGCTTTTTTATAATCTCTGTAAAATATTTCTTTATAGTCTTTTATTCTGCAAACCCATATAAATATAAGAAAAAGCCTGCTTTTTATGAAATTATATATTTTGCAGTATATTATGAATTTTTTTACGGCCACATAGAAAAAAAAGGTTTATGGTATTATCATTTTTTTAACCACGGCCGCCCTAAAAGTAGAGCATATATGTACATATATATGGTGTGAAGACGACTGCTTTGAAGGATCTCCACAACGTGAAAATATGTCATGACAGATTATTTTTCCACGAGAGTTGCTTGTCAAGCAATTGCCCAATCTCTCAATCCAGTCTGAATTGCATTTTTTTTTGAAATCGACAGTTGTGGAAATCGAGCCAGCATTCTCCAAATCTCTTTGTTACCGGGCAGACTAAATTATCGCTTGGAAACAGTTATTGACGATAAATCACACCTACTGATACCATGCTAATAATGTAGAAGTACAAAATCGGAACCGGAAACTACAGATTAAAGATCTGTAAGTATGCTTAACATCAACGTGATTTTTAAATATAATAATTTAGATGCAAGACACTAATATCTGATGGGTTGAGTAATTGATAGTTTAACAACGTAGCAATAATCTGTCGAGAAAAATAATAATTGAGTAAATACAAACGATGTCTTCTTCTTTCGCTATATCTGTTCTTTAAATGGAGTCATGGCTATCACATGGCGCCTCCAGGAAATCACCTGTCAGCCGTCTTGTATCTTCCAGAAGTCCAAGCCATGCCGGTATACTTTAATTCCACCGAGTACCTTCTATTGATGGTATAACATAAATGATCCATGTAATTTTTTTTATACTATGGTCGCTCCGTGGAGCATATATATCTACACAGTGTGAAAATATCCACTCTGAAAGAGGAGTATGTGGATCTCCGAAATATCAAGACGTCTTGACAGATTATTTTTCACGAAAACTGTTTGTCAGATAATTACTATTTTATAAAGTTGTAAACAGTCGGTAAATGTTCCTCATTCATTGTTTAACATTATTGCTATGATATTATCAATTCTAAATATATTTTTTAAATGTTAATATAATATTTCAATAATAACCATTAAATTTCACTGAAATACAAATTTTAATGTACTGTTATGATCCTCCGGTGAGGTTTATAAAGATATTGGATCTGAGCTTCGAGTTCTCTAAATCGCTAAGAAATGATGTCGGCTTCTTTATCTTTATAAGTCTTGTCCGTAAGGTATCACCATTTATTATTTATTTATTGTAAAGAAAGGTGTTCTTGAGAAGATCGATATAGAGATGTTAGATCTTCTAGGTAATCGTCAGGTAATTACCTTACAGCGATTTATTCGGGGTGATTACAGGGGAGATATATATCACAGTACAATATTGAAAAGGTCAAAACACTTGATTATTAATTTATTATAATTTATTATAAGGTAAAAAAATTAGAGTAACACTATGCTTGGTAGCAAGTATAATAATAGACGATTTTTACACTGAAGTATGGGTATTTATATGTTTTATCTTATGAGTGTTTTTTGGTAATTTATGAGGGTGGCTTTCTATTCTAATCTCTGAATTATGTGTATATGTTTATTCTTGTGATAAGAATAAGTGGTTTTTAGTTGATTAGTACATTATGAGACCGGCTTCCTAATCTAATCAAGTTGATAATGAAATGTATTACATTACGACTAAAAAAACATTTTACTTACACGTATTATGAAAATATTTTTCACTGATCTTCCTTATTGAGCTTTCGAAATATAATTTTCTATTTTAACATAAGCGTATTATACGAAATTGGCTGCGTCTATGTAAAACATTAAGTTTTACTTGATTAAATAAAGCTTGACAAAACACCAATTGCGCGTGAAATTATCTTTCTTACCCAGCAAAAATTTTCAACTGTAATTAAAAAAAAACTATAATATGCTTTTGAATACAATATTACTTCAATTTAAGCAAACTTGGTGATATAACAATGACGGGGTGCCAACTGTGCTTAATACGCCTTGACATTTCTACAGAGTTATCACCCTTACCACAAAATGGGGGTGCCATCACAAATCTACTCGAAAGCATTCCATGCCAAGCAACACAAAAGATCTGAAATTAGTTTTTAATTAAAACGGGGAACAATTATAAATGTAATAAGATACATAATATTATTGCTAAACTTTATCAATTTAAGCGCATCTCCATTTAAACAAGCCCCTTTGTAAATTTACAAAGTATATTGGGCTTGATATGAATTGAAAATCAAATTATAATATTTTAAAAATTTAAACTTATTCACATATAAGCTACATGCTTTGATAAGGCTTATATGGGTCTAATGATATTTAGAATCGACATATTTTATTTTTTTGACCATTTAAACTTGGAAAGTTTTGCATATAGAAATTCACTGTGTAAATATAACCACCAAAGAGTTTCTTAGTATTTTTTTATTTGTTACAAAAATCGGTTGTTTTAATTCGGCATTTTTGTTTATTTTAAATCAGAGCAGTTATAGAATTTAAGCCCATAACTTTTTTCAACTCTTATAACTTGTGACTTCATAATTTTCAATTCTCTGTATCCACAAGTAAAAAATAAATCTTTTTTTCCTTTTACATGTTAAAATTGAGCTTTCTACGACTTTGGAATTTTTGATACAAATAAACTCTATAACATACTTTATATAATATAAGTGGCTGATGATTTATGTGCCATGCTTACTCCAAAAGTGGAGCATATGAATCTACGCAGTGTGAAGATCACCGCTCCAAAGTTGTACTATATGGAGACATGCATTGGCAAATTATTTTTCACGAGAATTAGAGAATTGGAGTGTTAGATTAAAAAAACCCAGTGGAAGTGGGAAACGAACCCGCATTCTCCAAATATAACGCAAGTTGTCGATATTTGTAGACGACTATTAAATTATAAAAAAGTAAATTATGTTAGCCTCTGTTGATCGAATTGTAATTAAAACAATTCTTTATCTCAAACGTTGGTATTAAAAAAAACCTTCTCATTTTTAAAATGACTGAATCATTTGCGAAGAAATTTAAATTGTATATGTATAAAAAATAAATTGAAATACCCCAGTGAACATTTTTGAAACGGAAATAAAAATAACACAGATAAAAAATATTCAGCGTGAGAATAACTACACGAAAGAGACGGAAAGCATAAACGCGCGTGATGAAAGCGTTTTTCTTGAAAATATATACCATTAAAAAAGCAGATTAAATCAGGTACATAACGGTAGTTTTCCAGAGCGTCGCGACGCGCATTTATGAATACGGAATTATGCTAAATGAAGTGATGTTTGTACTAAGGTAGGTGTATGCAAATATGTACGGCTAGCCAACGTCAGTTTTCACAGCGTTCCTTCACCAAATCCTTTGCTTATTTGTCCCATGAAAGCTCTCAGGACTACCGCAGAATCGTTATTTCTACCGCTCTTGCAAAACGTATTTTTATTCAAGCTTTTTATTTCACACGTTTGTTATAAATTGCGAGTGAAATCGTATGATTTTGTATTTATATTTCAATGTCTTTTCGTCTTTTTTGATGTCGTATTTTAATCGCTTAAGCATCTCTTGTATACAAGATTTATATTAAATTTTTCATCGCTTAACTAAAATGATTATAATGCTCTTTTAATATATTTTTGTACGCAGGTTCATTTAGAGTAGAGTAGTGAAGTAAATCTTTGGAAGAGTTTTTGTCTGATGGCAAATGGTGCAGTGTTAAAAACCTGAATTTTTTTTTCTTTTTCTTCTACTTCTTCCATATCCGCTCCTTAAGTAGAGCATTTAGACACCATATGTCGCGTGCAAAAATCTTTATGTCCGCCAGTATTATTAGGTCCTCTCAGGTAATACCTGGATCCCGTAACACCACCGTATACATTATATAGATAGTATTTAGCAAACCTTTCAAAACGCTGACAACCGATCATCTTAAAAAATGGATGTCAGGTTAAGTTCCAGCGTCGCAGCTTCACTTTGTCAGTGACAAGTGGCTACATGGTCTGTATTCTTATCTTCTCGTTTCAGACGAAGTCATACCACCGTTATCCCCAGAATCCGCCGCAAGCACCTGTTCTCAAAGCTTAGAATACGGTTGTTTGGGCTTTCGTAGGTGCCATATTTCACAACCGTAGAGCAGCACTAACCTTGTATGGCTACGACTGCCAGATATTTCGCATGGAATAGAAGTTTGTTTCTTGATTTATCTACTGAAGATAGGTACGCATCGAACTTTGCGTAAAAATATTGAACGCATGAAGATCTCCCTGGTGATTGAGTGTTCAATTCCCACATATGGTACATTTATAAAAATTTAAAATCCAAAACTCAATGCCCATTAGGTTGAGCAATTGTCTGACACCTTTTCATATGTCTCAGCTTGATTGGTAAAGCTGTCAACTCAACCTAGTGGGTGTCCAAAGCCGGGTAAATCCTGTCAAAATTAAAAAAATGCGTGAAACGAAATTCGCCACTCAGTTACTCAGATTCCTTTGTCAGAAGCCCAAATTTAATTACTTTGAAAAATCTACATAGTATTATATAAACAGTAATCTTTACACAAATTTGCTCTATCAAATAAGAATTTTTATTTGGTATTTAAGTTCAACATACTTTAACACAAGCTTAACCAAATTACGGTTAAAATAATTAACGTTCGTGGTCGAGAAGTTAACCCGCGTATTTTGGAGCCAGGCGTTGCAGACTTAAATCACAAGGAATCAAAAATAATTGAAAAAGCAGTACTTGACTCCTAAGTAAAATAAACATTTGGATGGCAACCAATTTATGTGGAAATACTTTTTTTACGATGAAAATATCAATATGTAATACTTGATTTTTGGAGTGCTCATATGTATACTGTTGAGATCCATATGCTCCACATTTGAATTGGACTCGATAAAAATGTGCCTCTCTTTATATGATTGATTTAAAAAAGATTTTAAATTCATAATTGTTGGATTTATAGCACGCGGCTATTGACCTGGGAGGATGTGAATTCTCATTATTTCGAAACAAAAATAGGGAAATAGTTAAACGTAGATAGCTTTTAAATATTATAACTTCGGGATACGTCTGATAAAACTGGGTGTAAGAATAATGTATGTAGATGGCAAGAGCATGTAGTTTGATGAACTTTAGCTTTAAAATACTCAAGTAAAAAACGGTATTATAAAATAAGGAAAAAATATATTTTAAAAAATTCAATATTTTTTTTCGTTTTTTGCTTCATTTATTCATCAATTCGACCGAGTCTCATTTACCGTGGGCCGTTCATTTGGAATTCAAATGCAAAGTAATGTTTGTATAGCCAAAAGGGTTTTTATTTTTAAAAAATAATAATTTTAAAAATGAGCCCGGCTAGGCTGCCTGGTTGTTTGATTTTTGCATGATTCATTGGTCTGAAATGTATTTCATTTGAATAAATTTCAAAGTTTTTGTCCGAATACGACTATAATACAGATATTTTTCTAACATTTTTTATTATAACATACTCAGCTAAAACTACATAAAAATATGTATAAAGCGACGCATTTTTTTGGACTTATGCGTGGTCTCTTCAAAAGTTCTACCACTCCAGCTATAATAATATCGATCTGTATATCAATGATGACTTAATGAGATTCTGAAAAGTCATCAGTTATATTTCATTTTAAAGAATAAGAAATAACTTGCCAGTATTCATCCAAATATGAAGGGAAATTATTCCACTTAACAAAACCGTCTCGGTTTTCGATATCTTCCGTCTGAGTGAGGTGAGTTTAGATGGATGCCGTTTTACAATTTTTTAGATTTTTTTTTTAAATTCTCTCTTTATTTTTACTTGTTTATACCGTTGCTTTCACAATATTTACTTTGATTTATACATGTTTTTTTAAATAGATACGTATATTTTTTCTAATTTATAATCTAGTATTTTTAATTTTTAAAACTTATGTCGTAATGTCTCCCTGGTAGTATAGTTGGTAGCAAGCGCGCCTAGCAATCCGGGAAATGCGGGTTCGACTCCCCATCTATCGGTTTTTAAAAATCTGAAAATGCAAGACTAGATTCTCATTGGTTTGAGCAATTGTCTGACAAACAATTATCATGAAAAATATTCTGTTAAGTCGTTTTCACGTTGCGGAGATGCATATACTCCTCTTTTGGAGTGGATATCTTCACACTGTTTTTATCCACATGCTCCACTTCAAGAGCGAACATGGTTAAAAAGAGAAGAAGAGTTATTTGAGTATATTTCTCATATTCTTCGGCAGTCTGTTTCACGGGGATACTTTATGTAAATTAATGATATTTAAATACAATCCACATCAAACTTGGAGAATACATTTGTCACAATACGATAAAAAAGATACATATTTTACTAAACATTCTTAGTAGACCCTCGTTTTTTATAGCAGTTCATAAGCCAGGCATAAAGTCATCAGGCTGATATCTAGATGCCCATCATCGTCAGAAAGTTCAAACTGAATCTGACACCTCCAATCTTCACCTAACACTTCTGCGAAACAAGAAAACTTTCAACACTTGTACAAGCAAAACTTTTGACCGTTTTCAGATTACAATAGCTACGCAGAGGTTTGAAATAACACTTCACAAAGGTGTTCCACTATGGAACAAACTGACTGAAAATACCGTTATTTCACTCTGTGGATTATAATCAGTACTAAAGTTCTTTGGAATTATGTAGTATTTTGCGGAGTTATGTAGGATTTTGTCAGATTTATTCGGTGACTTGTAGTAACGTTAAGCCAGCATCTGTTTTCTTTTTATCCGTTATAAGAAAGATTACCACTTTAAAACAGAAATAGTATATTTAATTAAATGAATTTTCAAATATGACATTTAAAATGTAGTATTTTTAAAAGACTGATACTTTTTTAGCGTGTCTGCCTCGAAGAAAGAGTATATAAATCTACACGGTGTAAAGAAATCCACTATAGAAACGGATTATGTGTAATGAAGCAATATGAAAATACGTTTTGTCAGATTTTTTTTTGAGAATTGGTTGACAACTTATCGTTAATTCCGTTAATCACGTACTGTATCTTTAGATTTAAAAAATCAATATTCGAATTTCCTTGTTATTTAAAGCACATTAATTTAACGTAACGCTAATATGACACGTGCTTCATATGCGTATAATAAACGTTGTCTAATGTAAGAATGTGGTCTCCTCGGTAGCGTAGTTGGTAGAATGGGTGCCTAGCAATCTGGAGAAGGCTCCATTTCCCCATTTGCGAATTTAAAATATCTTAAAACTGCAGAATTGAATGCCCATTAGGTTAAGATTTAATCACATAAATTTAATCACGATTACTTTTTTAGAAATTACTTAGAAATGATTTTTTCCAATTTTATTAATTTCAGAAAGCTAGATGTCTTCCCAATATCCGAAAGTGTAATAACTAGTTACTAATTTAAGACTAATGATAGTTACTAATTTAAAACTATAAATAGTAAGTTACAATAGGATTTAT
>JAGVSQ010013863.1:0-10887 GCA_022683975.1 Rhyacophila evoluta
AAATATTTTTAGATTGAGTGAAATATTTCATTTATGCACTTAAAATGCATAAATGAAATATTTTTAGATTGAGTGAAATATTTCATTTATATTGAAAATATTTCATGAAGAATTTGTAGTAAAAACATTTTGAAAAGGTATTTCTCTTAATTTTATTAGCAAATAATTAAATGTTTCAATTATCATTTAATAAAAACATTCCATGGAAATAACTCGTAAAGCCAAATTAAGAATGTGTTTTGTTGCTTAAAAAGGCATCTCAAAAATTTCTTTCTCTTTTGAATTCGTTCTATGATTTTACAATATACGTTTTCATAGATAAAAGATTAGATTGTTTTAGTCGACAAACATAAATTAATATGATCTGACGTTTTAATATTTTGAATAAAACAAAAATCTAACGTTTATCATGTTGGTAAATCTGATTCGTATAAAGTTTTCTTTTAATGCCACCTTTCGTTTATGGTATTTTAAGTGACGCATATTTTCTTTCAATGCCTACAAAATTATATTTTTATTACAAAAAACAGAATAGCTTAGTAAAAAAAGAGAAAACATTTTATAAATTCATCCGCGTGATGCATACGTTAAAAGGTTTTTCTAAGATGCATTGTTTGCCGGAAATTGTTATTTGTAGACATTAGCGCTATGACATTATATTAAATGCTTTTTTAATCATTATTTAACATATTATCTTAAATTTAAATAGTAAAAAAACATTAAATCATTTCTTTCTAGAACGATAAAGCAATAAGTTAGTTTTGACAGTAATACAAAATTCTTTCATTATATTATGTCGATTATACAGGCATTACAATCAGGACCACGCTGTCAAATTTGCAAAGTGTGCACTGCGCAAGGACGCCTGACTATAATGGGCGCATTTAAAAAAATGAAATAAATTCGCCAATATCTACGTGGAACGCTATTTGTATAATTAAAACATGTATAGTGTAAAAATATAATATTTATAAAATCATCGAAAAAACCTTATTGAACAAGGACACCTGCTACCCACGGTGCAGCACTTATTACGATACGTCTGTCTGTATCAATACTGTTGAAAACTTGTGACCCCTTTAGACAGATTGGCTCTCGTATAAAATACCTACAAATAATTTATACAGTACTATCTACTACGTCTCTACACTTATCGTATAAATCTATATCATGGCGCTACAAATTCTAAGCAACCTATTAAAACTTGCCCAGAATGAGTATTAAGTCAAACCTTGCGTATTCCCAATTATCAAATAAGAATACCTCGCTTATTGAGCTCGCGAAACGTTCATCTAAAAATGTAATGTATGACAGATGCATATTGTAAATATGTACCTACCTAAATCATAGATGAATTCTTGAAGTTGTTTTTAAGCAATCACTAATCACTATACATTGTTTTTCCAACGTTGTATGTTTTAAAAAATCTTTGACAATATGCTACTTGTTGGAGTAAATAGAAATAAGAAAACTTCGCGACCTTTCGATATTTTAGAGTTTTTAGACAATAGTAATATTATCTGCTATATTGCTAATTAATATTGTTGACATAAACTATTGAAAGGAGGTTGTCATAGATAGTTTATAAGCCAAAGTAATACACTCAATTTAACCATAAACAATAATGTTTTGTCGCATCTCTGAAAACAATATTATATTTTTTTAATGTAAGACTACACTGCTTAAAACCATAAGACTAAAACCTTCCGTAAGTATTCCCCAGACGACGATAATGGTTAAAAAAAATAAGTGAAAAGAAAACTTACTTAAAAAAGGCGTTTAAAAAATCCGTAAATGTATACGTATTATTAATGACTTTCGTTCGCGATTCCCGCGATGTCATTAGAGTAATGAGACCAATTATAATTTCGTTCCAGACAGCTGGTCCCACACAACGAACTTTTAATAATAATGAAGAAAAAACGAAAGTGGCAAATTCAACCTTCGGTATTTTTTTATTGGTATTACAACGAACATAGCAGGTGTATGGAGATTGTCAAAAATCTTTTATTTTAACAGGTTACAAGCAAAAAAATTCGATCTCCAAAAACATAACCAAAAACAGATAACCCACACTGTACAACAATCATAATAACTACAAAATGGTGTTTTCTCCATATATTCTTACTTTGTACATACATGCTACTCACCTACCTAGAATTGCATTAATATAAAATCCAGACAAACCTGGATGACTTTTATTTTCATACGGCTTTCACAAATCAATAAATTTATACACCACAAATTAATAACATGCCACACAACCATCTGATGTTGACCACATCAAGTCGTTAGATCTACACAGAACCATAGAAATGATTTTGGCAAATACCAAATATGGTGTCCCATTACGATTTTTTTTATATAAATAAGTGACAAAACATAATTAGAGAATTAATTTTGTTACTAAAATTATTGTCATAAATTTAAGTTACACAAAATTATGAATGTTTTACTTCAGGTCACAAGCGTCCTTCATGGTCTTGAAAAATGTCCCTTTGCGAATGCCTTATTGCAGCCCTGCGTGTATCTCTTTATCATGACAAAAAAGAAGCATTTGTTCAAAATCTAGTGTGCATATTGATGGACCCATGCTCGTAAAACCAATGTTGATGACATTTTATTCAGATTTAATTTTTCCATCGCATACAATTGACAAAGAAATATGTAAAATCACCCATTCACGCCACTCAACCCCATCTCCACACAGTAGTATACACATTTACCAAAGTTTTTTTTTGCTCCTGAACATCTTAAGCAAATGGGGTCGGTTGGTTGGCAGATTAAGCCATCAATTGAGAGTATATTTTGCTCATTGTACATTATTACTATTGTAGTACTTGCACATATGACCCCCCTAATCAATTGATAGTGTGAAATTGAACACTTGAAATATACAACAATTTGTATGTCTCATGAGATTGTTAACATTCCTATATTCTGGTTTTCTCTTTTTGACAAATGCAAAATAGCTGTAGTAGGCATAGTTGCATTATATCAACGGTTGAATAAACACACACAATACTAAAAAAACATATTAAAGATAAAACTATTTGGATTTAAATGCTTAATAAATTGTGCTGTTATAAAATATACAAGTGCAAACTGTTGAGTATAGTTTTTCTTATATGTACTCGTATATTAACTGTTACATATAATAACTGTTTTATTTTAATAGGTCTACGTGTCGTAGTAGGAATGTCTACAGTGCACCAGCTTACCAAGATTACTTCCTATGTCTTCGACCATAGCAAAATCTAACTAAATTAGTAGAAAAGAAAAAACTCTGCATCGCTCAGTGATATCTTAATATTGAAAAACAAAATTTATTGCTATGTAAGGTGAAGAAATATAAAATGGATTGATAGTTAATTGTCAGCACTAAAAATATCACTACCTCTGATCCAACTTGCTAGAAAAAGAAATTAATAAAACACGGTTCACTTGATGTTAAAATATTTTAATAATATAAAAATTGGGTGATTGTCTGAAAATAATAAAAAAAAGTTTACTTATATTAAATACAAATTATGGTCCAAATTCATGACTTACTAAATCGTAAGCCATTTTGAGAATTTTGCACAATTGTACATACATTATTTATCTTTCTAAAAACCCATGAAAAAACATTGTGGCTGATTTGGTAAATCAAAGAGGTATAAAAACTATGATTAAAAAATCAATAAAAAATAACACATTACTTTCTGATTATTTTGTGAATCTTTGTTTATCTAAATATTCTTAACAAAAAATGTTAATAAAACATAATAACAAAAAATAACAAATTTAACATGTGATAAATAGTAGTCTTAATAATATTTGATTACAGACATTTATTCTCAATTAACTTTCTAACAATGTATTTATTTATTTTTATTAGTTTGGTCATGTAAATACTTGCGGTACCATCTATTGGGATACATCAAAGGCGTATTATTCATATTGCACAACATAGATGGCAACCTACATTTACGTTTACTACAGAAATCTACATTTTTCTGTATTTTAATAAATAAAAAAAATCCTAGCATGCAATTACAGCAAAAGATTATTATATAGCACCTATTAGTTACACTAAACTACTTGAATATTTGTTATACTTAAAAAATGTTTTGTGAATATATTTCGTTCATACTAATTTTCATTTTATTTAAATGTGTAAATGTTAATACATAAACCACTCGGATGTTAAACACTTGTCCTTCATGATATAATTTGTAAAAAATCAAAAAATATGAATGGAAGACATAAAAAGAATTCCACTTTGCATACATTTTTCAATTATTAAAAGACCTCATTTTATAAAAACTTTAAATGGATTGCATTTTCATGTGGATATTTATAATATTAGTTTGGCATATACCTAACAGGTGGCTGAAGAATATAATCTTAAAACTAAGAGGATATTTTGAATATGAACGATGGTTACTGTGCTGCATGTTTTCTAGAATCCTCCAGTCACTTCAATAGCTGCTCCGGTGATAAAAGAACTCTTATTGGATGATAGGAATGCAATAACTTCAGCAATTTCTAAAAAGTTAGTAAAAAACCAAAAATTATAGTAATTTTATGATCACTAAAATAACAAAAACATAGATCTATTTTTCGGTAACTAAAGTGCTTATTGAATGAAGATAAACGATGTGTATTAGAAAAGAATTGTGAAAATTTAACAAGCATAAATAAGTGGATGGTAATCAACGGAAAAACTAATAAACAAAAATAATTTTACTACACAAATGACTAATAAGCTTTTTAATTTTAATTTTAGCTATTTCTAAAAATGATGAGTAAATATTTTGAAGTGTAGAATGATATTTCAGCAGTACAGAGATTTACTTTATGTGTGTAAAAAGTTTCTTATAACTTTTCTACATCTCTATCGTTTTGTGTTTGATTGAGTATTTCACCCATATTTCCCGATATACAAAGACTCATATCAATATCAGTTGTTTAGTATAGACAGGTCAAATGCAATTAAATACTGATTCTTTGGTTGACTGAGTGGTAATCAGATATTAAGACATTATTTTTCACACCTTCAGGTTGTCCAAGTCTTTGAAGTGGTGTGCTTTTGGCAATCATCTGTTTGACATTTTCGGGAACCTGATGAGCCATCGGTGTTTCAGTCATTCCTGGCAAGACGGTATTCACCCTAGATGAAAAGATGTCTATTAAATGATGATTTGACAAATCCAAATAATTGTAAGTAGTTAACATTCCATAAGAATTAATACCATTTAGATGCGCAGAATAAATACAAAATTAATTAGATACCTTATATTATATTTTCCCAATTCTTTTGCTGCCGTTTTAGACATTCCTATGACTCCTGCCTTGCTTGCTGAATAGTTTGTTTGCCCTATAAATATAACAGTAAGTATGATACATATTTTGTTTGATGTTACATAAAGTAACAAGTTGAAAATCATTTCTGAAAGCATAACCACTAAATTACAGTGACGATATATTTGTTGACTGATATCAAACGACGGTAAGTCCACGGAATGTCAAACTGAGAAAATTACAGTTTTACCGTATCTTATAAAAAAATTAATGCATGGTTTGAAGTTTTGTTAAATAATAGAATTTAGTAACCATGATGGATACAAAAAAAAAGACCTGAGGCTATTCCTTTGATTTTTAAAATATAATTTTTAATTTGGATTTGTTTTGCTGGAAAATATTGCTGGACTTGAATCAGTTTGAAAAATATTGTGATGTTTATGTGCGATTTAAATATGTAAAGGATGGTTGTGATAAAATATCATTGTATCCAAATTTGCATACTCTATTAAACATATATAAAATGTCATTTTTTCAGTTTGTGTACTAAATGACATCTGATATCAATCAAAGCATGACACTTGAATGAAATGTGGTATTTTTAAAATACTTTTGGAAGCATCAGCCATGAAATGGGACAGTACTTTGATATCCAAATCAACCTTAAGTGTTTAAGTGTATGTATAATATATTATAAAAGACTTCTGACAAAGGTAACCTACAGTCAAGTGCAAAAACGAATATAGCTCTTCGTTCTGGTAAACATGGTATGTTTGGAAAATGACACATATTTAAAATAGGTTATTTAATACACGGATAGGAGCATATAAACATACCCCTTTATTCATATAGCATACTGTAACCGCTCCAATCAATTTTGTATAATTTTTCAGCATCATATTTGGTTACGCTCAAATATTTTCCTATTTATCATGATTTTGTTGTATTTTTATTATTAAATTCATCTCCACAATTTATTTCTGTTGTTTTCTTACCTAGGTTTCCATATTTCCCAACAATACTCGCAATATTCACAATTGAACCTTCAGATACATTGGCCTCTGTCATTGCTCTAGCGAATGTTTGCATCACAAGATATGTTCCCTGGGAAAACATTAAATTATTACATATACAACAAGCATTATGCAATATTTTTTTTCAAGATATAAATAAGATATTTTTTTTTTTTTTAATTATAGTACAATAGAACCTCAATATAAGAAAGACACATGAAGAAATATAGAGCACAAAATATCCGTAAAGATATGAAAGTGCAAACTTTGGTGGGAAGAATTTGTTTGATGATCAAGATGCAGACATAGATTTGGAAGGGTAACAATTTCCTGATTTCGGTAGGACAATAATGAATAATGCTGGAGAAGAAGTAGACTAAGAAAATGTTTTATAGTGATAAGAAGTAGATGAAGGTGACCGTGAGTATTACGTCATGGCTAATAGTGTACGGCAGATGAAGCTATGGTCTTGGAAAATGTGATGACCTTTTATGATACTGTTTATTTTCTTAATAAAAAAATGCATTTGGAAAACCTACTTTCGGCTTTAACGGACAACGCCTCACTCGCATCAGGCCATTATATCACAGTTCTACTGTATTTGATACATTAGATTTGAATGGTGAATAAGTAAAATTATGTGAAGTATGTTGGAGTAAAAAATCTGTAGCATAAAAAATAGGTTACTAAATAGAACTCATATTTCTGGATATGGCTACTTCTGGATTCCAATATCAATCTAATCTTCAGTATTTGTGACAGAGTTACGCAGTTGTAGGGTCACTGCATAACAACATGACAACTTATATTAGGTAATACGGAAATTGAATACACAATCAATCCTCACCTATCCTACACAATCAATGACAGAAAGTCGATCAATACAATGAACTGTTATATTGTAAAAATAAATTAAGCTGTACTATTTTTTAAAACTATAATACAATAATAAAATCTTGTTATTTTTTTAAGATTTTAAAGTCAAACAAGATACATAAACTGTGACATTAAAAAAATTTAAATGTCATTTTGTTTGTAATATTTTACCAACTCGGTAATTTCTTAAGTTGGATAATAGAGTGTGTAATGTAATTCAATTCACAATTTGGTATTTGTATTATTTCTTTGCGTGATGAAAACATAACAAATTTATACAACATAGTACAATAACAATAGATGAATATCATTATAAAAATACTGTTTGAACAAATTCATTTACATGAGGACGTATTACTAATACACACCTTCAAATTAACATTGATGACGGTATCAAAATCCATTTCAGACATCTTGAGAAGCCAGTTATCTCTAATGATACCGGCCGAGTTGATGATGATTGTTGGTGGTCTTTTGTACTGACGCAGAGCTGTCTCTAACATGGCATTTACAGAATGAGACATATCAACATCACATCTTATGACTGTATGATCTGGAAATAAATATTGTAAAATGATAATTTATGAAATAAACTCTCTTTTATTCTTACCACAGTCCTTTCTAATTTAGAGTAACTTATGCAAATAATATGCGAATTACACAATGACTTCCCTAATTGTAAAAAATGCTTAACTCGAGCGCAATGTGTCTGCATGATTGAAAACATGCCACCTCGATTAATTTGATCATAACCAGCTCACAATATAAGTCACACAATTCACACTTATAGCGACACCGCCAAAGGTATATCTCACAAAATTGGACTCTTCCTGTGAATTATTCACTTCAACATGTGCAGTTTATAATTGAGCGAGTAACAATTCTATATAGATGAGAAAATTGTAACCTGACAAGAAAAGTGTGAGTATTTAAAAAACCCAAGCTTTGCTGAATGATATAAATGATAAAAACCTTTTTTTACATCAATGTGGTAATTTTAGTACTTGTAATGTAATTTAACAAATGTGATTACCTTGGTCACCTGCAGATGGTGCAGTGAATAATTTGATAGTCTCTTCAGCAGCAGCGACATTCTTGTCAACTGCAATCACTGTAGCTCCCTCTCGTGATAATATTTGGCATGTTGAACGGCCAATTCCAGATCCCGCTCCTTAAATTACAATGAGAATATATAGTGTACACTCGATTATTTGTACTTATGCTGGGGAGAAGGGGCCCGGATAATCTAAAAACACGAATAATCCGAACCACGGTAAATATATGAAACATGGATAACTTATCATTACCCAAGGATTATTGTTTGTCAGGCCTAGCCAACCCAAATTGCGCCACAGACTCGCACGCTATATTAAATTTTTTACTTACTTCCAAGATTTAGGTTTTCTAGTTTTATCTAAGCTCTCCTGTCATTAAATTTTTTACTTCGTTTCAAAATTGATGGTTTTGTGTTTTTTTTTTTTAGCTTTTGCATGTATGCATCATTGTATAACTTTCTTCATAGACTTATGATTTTTTGCATAATAAAATGTTCGAAATCTTTGATAAATTTACTGTTTTTAAATATAATTTCAACATTTGGCACGGATAATCCGCAAACCGGACAACCTGCACCTGAATATTAGTAGCAAATTATCTCACTCTGAAATCTAAATGATCAGAGGAAATAGATCAAAAACACATTAAAGCGTTCCTATGTATCATTATCTCACAAAGTTTTGTGTAACACGCCAGATAAAAAGTTTGTTTTAGTAATAATAAAACGTGGAAAACTGCCAGTGTGTAATGTTTATATTAGCATTGTTTAGCGCAAAAAGTTAGCTAGGTTAAGCTGACCTCGTTCAAGACAATACTTTTCATATTTAAAATTATATTTATATTTAAAAACTTGCATTTTCCCACCTTATCAAATTAAGCAAATAACGACTACTTACATTTATGAAATAGTTTACTAGGTATAATACATTAATTCTTTTTACATATTATTCTATGCACAGATTGCAACATAAAAATCAATTGTGTTAACTGATAACAAAGGACTGTTCACTGAATGTCAAACTGAGAAAAATGTTTTTACGTATCTTGTAAAAAAAAATAGTGCAGGGTTTGAGAGTTTAAATGATAGAATCTAGAAACCATAATGGATACAAAAATACCTGAAGCTATTATTTTGATGCAGCATTTAAAAAAATATTTTTAAATTTCGAAGGAAACTTGGTAAAAAATAGCTGGACTTAAATCAGTTTGAAAACTTTTGAGATGTTTATACGCGATTTAAATATGTAAAAAGTGGACTTTCGTACTATGATGATAAAGAGCCGTAATCGGCAAATAAAATCATATGCGTGAAAAATGAATTCCACTGGACAAGGTTTGTTTTTTTAAATATCTCAGGTTATGTTAATTATAATAAATTAATTTAAAATTAAAAATGTATAGACATAGACAACAAGAGACATAGTTGAGTTTTCAATGAAAAAAATTAATCCGATGTCTAGCCCAGGGTTTCTAAACCAAAAACAGTTTAGAAACCCTAATCTAACCGATTCTCAAACAAATGTATTGATCTCAGTCGTTGTTTTTTGAGGCAAAGCGGATTATAGAATTACTAGATACAAGCACCTGTGATTTCGCCAAAAAGTATTCATAAAATGTCGATAAAATTCACAATAATAACAGAAATAATAACTGTATACTATACCTGTTACTAACGCCAACTTGCCGGCAACTATTCCGCTTGGCCTGAGCATTTTGAAGAAGAATCACGGCAAGTGCAATGACAGATAGATCAAATTGACAAGCTACTGCCAATCAGTCACGAATCCGGTTAAACTAATTTATTCACGCAATGTATACGCAAACAAGAAAGTCAAGTCCTAACTACACATTCTTATCAACCTTATCTTCCGAATTAGAAAAAAAACAATAAAAACATCTGACACTCCGACAACTTGTTGCAATCTTTAGGATTGCCTGATAAATGTAGAAAAGTTCCTGATTAAAGTAAAATATATTTTTTTTTGTAAATCAATTATTATACTTCAAAAAATGTTAAATACAATGTAATAAATACTGATGAATAAGCACATGCGTAAGGCAAACATTATAAATACTCTCTTAACCCAGTTATCATTGTTCATATTGTATCAACACGCCTCAACCATAAAACGGTTTGATGGCATTAATAATAAATAACGATATAAAATTTATTTAATTTTATTTCATTATTGCGTGTTTTTCGGATACGTAAACGTAATCAAATAAATTATAAAGATTATGGAAAATTGTTTTTTGCATGTACAATCATCGATTTTCTGGCCTTAAAACCCAGCGTAAAATTTTTGTAATGCCATCTGTGATCAAATGTTTTAAGTATATTAAAATTACATACAAAAATGGTTTATTTCTTGGCATGAGAAATCTTTACCGAATAGATATATATATATATTTATTACAAATTTCTTCTACCGAATACCTAAGATTGCTTAAAAATATTATGGAATTAACGTACCTTCAATTTATTTCAGTATTATTTTTATAATCAATCTTTTATTCTACACTGGAGGGAGTCAGATGATCGAAATGAAAATTTTTTAGTAACGAAAGTTCGATAAAATACGTAAAAATATTAAAGAGATGAACAGCTTTTGCATATGGGTTGTAATTTTCTTTATTTATTTTATTTATTTTATTT
>JAGVSQ010013864.1:0-10886 GCA_022683975.1 Rhyacophila evoluta
AACAGCAACAGTTAGAATACGAATAGGAATCAGGCACACTCTAGTGCACGCCAACCAAAGTCTTGGGAAGCTGCTTCTGGGACACTTCTGGCTCTTATGAAGAGCGCATCACGTTCGTTACACCACGGTATACGCCTGCATAAAACATTTGGAGGGCAAAGCAAGTGATCAGCGTTTTAAATAATCTTTCGTTTCTTTACAAATAATAATACGATTAAAAAGAGTATAAGAGAATTATTCAATGCTGAAGTCAACTTTTTTGCTCATTTTTTTTCGTAATTTTTACGTAATTTGCCTAAAAATACATAATATCATTGTAATGACTTGCATGTATCATTGAAAAATCTATCTTGTATTTATATATAAAACAATAATAACATTTTATCAAAAAAACAAAAATGTCTTTGAAAATAAGGCGATAAGGAGCACTCCTCAAAGAGTTGAAACATTGAAATAAAATTGGTGAAATCTCTTTTCATCATATTCAAGAAGATGTGTATTATATATTATTAGTCTAAAAATTTTTTAAAAACTTTTTTGAATAGCCATATCAAATATGAGTCAATTCATTATTAAAATTATCGAGGGTCACAATTATAAGCTGTCGACAAACTTCTATGATAATAATTTGATGTAATTAATCAACCGTTGAGTGATACATTCCAAAATTTATAATACGTATAAATACTTTAATAGTAATCTACCAAATACTTCATAGTTCAATAGTTTTTGTGCAAAAAGCTCCAGGATAGTGGATAAGCTTTGTTTACGGAAATGGGATTTCATAAAAGCTCCAAATACAGCTGCCTACTTTCTGCTGCAACTAAGGTAAAAAAATTCAATGTTTACTGTTGTTAACAAACCTGTTTTTGTTGTTGTCCTTTTCTGTTTGATTAAGAGCTTTATCAAACACCTGCAATTGATTATACCAAAGCTAACTCGAAATATTTCGCAGCATTTGCCAAGCCGAATTAGCAGTCGAAGCTTTTTTACACTCGTCAATAAACTTGATAGTTAGCTTTTACCTCGGGCAAAATGTTTCATTTTATGCCTATCGTTTCAATATATGATAATATACTATTATATGCATGGGCTTTATTTTATACAGTCGATTGTCAGTAATTTTCGGAAATTATTTTAAAGTGTAAACATCCATGCATTACTCAACTACTACATTACTTAAAACTATCAGCTTATGACGTTTTTTTAAACCTTATACGTGTTAAAAAGCTATTTCTACTTCTTACCTCCTAATATAATATATACATATACCGGTTTTAAATATAATTGATATTTTGTATTTTAAAAATTTAATTAATAATTTCCTTATTGAAATAGATATATCTGTAATAATAGTCAAACAATATGCCTCTCTAAAACTAATGCCTTCACAAATCAATGTTACATATTACGTTGGAAATATTTAAAAAAAATCTAAATAATAAAATAAAAAGAGCTTATTTAGCATGTTGTTTCTTTGAGATTTCCATAGAAAATCATTTTAACTGTGCTTCCCCGAATGGTATTTTACGGATACTTCTGAGAAGCGAAGCTGAATCACTATTATATCACAGGCAATCAAATATAACTGATGAAATTTCCGGGAAAAATTTTCTCTACTACATAAATAAAATTTCAATTCACTTACAAATTTGAGTACAGAAGTTTATTGAAAATGATGTCCATAATGTTTCTTTTACAGTTTAATCAATTTTTATCAATATAGGTAATATATTATAAATGACGCTGAATAGACTCAGCATCTGGGATGATTAATTATGGCAATTATTTGCATGCTACGTTGTTTAGGTGTACGTTGCGTAGAGCAAAAGAAAAATACTCGTTATAATAATTTGTTCTTAATCTGATAGTAAAAGTCGTAAAGTACGCGTTATATAAATAAGCAAAAAAATGAATTATAACTTCATGTACAATATATTTTAATCTATAGAAAAAAACAAAAAATAGTGGAACAATGTAACCACGTCTAGAATGGAGACCGTAGTAGACTTTTGCCTCGATTAAGAATATGATTGATTCGCCAGTGGCGTGCTAGCTAGCAGCACGGGATGGGAGCACATGTTGCTCAGACGTGTTTGTTTTGTTGTTTTATTACTTGCACTATCGATCTATCAAACAGCGGACGCGATCCACAGAAAACACAACTTTTTAGTCCACTTTCTTTTCTTTAACAACAGCTGAGTTTTGAAAGTGGTCCCAAAAATATTTTTTCTTTTTATATATTCATTGTTTTTTATATTTCATATTTTGAAAGACACACTTCTTGACATAAGAGGTGTAGTTCCATAGTGAATTTATTCTGTTATACCAATATTCAAAGATTTCGAACGAGTATTTTTCATATAAAATTACCATATAGCATTCAAACCAGTAGACAAAATCATTTTCCAAAATATTGAAAAAATAAACATTGAAAAAGATGCTATAAATTTCTTTCATCCAAAAATGGTCTTTCAAAATATTCTCCTTTCATTTTTGGCATTGTGGAATGAGTTCAGTTTGAATCTACTTCTCTCATATATTATATACATTTTCATCTACGTCTGAACGTTCAATATGCGGGGATCTCCACATTATGAAAACTTACGTATATAGATTGTTTTTTTTTTGGTGAAGATTACTTGTCAATCAACCGCTCAATTTATTGGGTACCCAATCCTGCATATTTGAATTTTTTAAATCCTAATCCGATGTATTCAAGATGTGTACTTCACAAACCAAATTATAGTAAAGCTGTTTTTCTTATCTCTATTTTTTTATTTCTGCTAAATTACACTCGTTCCAGTGTGGTAACTTTAAAATAAATACATCGATAGAATACTCTGATTGGCTTTGTTAAGCAGCCAACATGTCCTTGTGGCTCTCCAGAACGGGATGCTAATCACATTCTGTAGAAATGGCCAGAAATTTATGGCAAGGGAAAAGTCACTCCAACCAGCTGTTAGAACCATCGGGCCATCCGAATTGGTTACCCACAAGGGCGAATTTCATTGCTTTTTTAAAAAAAATCGGCGTCATACGGTGAGCGTAATGATTTCTTCACATAAATTGCTTGAACAAATAATTCTCCATTTTTTTCATTACCTTTTCTCATTTTATTTCTTAAGATCAGCACATTTGAGTGCATCATAGTAACGTAAGTCTTGGGTCATTTTTATTCACTGAGACATTCCTGTTAACTAAAGTAGATCGCTTCTTTATATCAGAGCTCTGAGATACACCTGATTAAAACCAGGTGTTAGGATGAGGCGGGTGCATGATGAGCACATTAGGTAAGATACACTGAATATGTTGACAACATTATTAGCTGTCTTGTGTATTTTTCATTATAAATTCCATTGCGTTTGTAAAAATATTTGTTAAAAATGAGTTTCTGTATATGTATAAGTAAATGTTTATTAGTTTTAATTCCTGGTCTGCCTTTATTGGTGTAGCCGCTTACTGTTATAGATGCTATTATCCGAATTACGCGAATAAGTGTTACTTGTTAAGATATGCAAATGACTCATTAGCTTATTTAGGGAATTTGATATTTCAACTGTGTGTGATTTTAATTCCATGTCTTCTTCAGAAACAGTTTAAATATATATATATATATATATATATTCACAATTATTTCTTGTCTCTACAGTTACTTACAAATACTTATTTAATAATGTATAAACGATATCAATAGTTGCATAGTTTATGAAAAATTAATGTCTTCTTCATAAGGAGCACAGTGTAAATAAATTATAATCCTGTACTAAAAATATGAATTTTTAGGTATTAATTGAATTTTTATTAAAAACACATACAAAATGAGTGCATCTCAGCAAATATCAGCTCGATTTAAACATTTCATATAATATGCTATTCACTATCCATAGTTATGATGACTTAATTTATAGGGTCCGGTCTGAGTTTCTTAACCGAGAGCTTTAAGTTTAACAAGAAATATAAATGTGCTACTTCTATTTCTAAATATTGGTTCATTGTTTTTAACAAATTTAATACAAACTTTAAATTCTTTTGTATCACTCATTTCATTTGGTAAAATATACCAAACACAGGCAATTTATTGTGAAACGTTATCCTTGTATTGGAATATGGGGAAGCTTTTTATCTTCCAACGTTTTTTTTTGTCTTCGAAGCTTTTTACCCGAAAATCTCTACAAAATACATAGTATCGTAGAGCAGGGGATTTGTTTACATTGAAACTTGCGCAACTTGGTCCGCACGCCTTAAAGAAAAACCAACAGAAAGCCAAACAACGCCCCTTAACGAAGATCAATTCTATTAATACCTAACGAACTCGACTACGTCAGCATCCCTGATGTACGCTCTTTGAGATTGATTCAATCTTTTACTTTCATGTCCTTCTTTCGGAAAGCAATTTGTCTTAAGTGACCTTTAGCTGATTGGCGAGGTGAAATGTCTATGCTGGGTCGTCATTTGTCACGGGGATAGAATCATCTCATTGCTTACCCACTTAAGTTGCGTCCAGAGGGTTCCAAAGCCTGAACGAAAGCAAACGACGTCCAGGCTTTATAAATAACTAGCTTCATTACCAGGCCTTGTTTAGAATATATCCAAACTCATTCTTTATTCAAACCTATGTTATTCGTTCTATTATAACAAATTTATTTCAATACTTGCCTGTGAACAATATTTTAAGGCCCCCGTTGGCGGTGAGATAACAGTTTAAAGTAATACAGTTCATCTGGAAATTGCAGTTAAAATTACATGTGAAAATTTCACATTACTACTTTTAACCATCTGGTTCTTGTGACAGACAGATTACTCATTAATTCTATTATTTTTTGTTACCTGATACAATTTTTAATATTTTTGACTGATGGTGCTTAATGGAAATTGATTTTAAATTCTAAATAATTTGGAATTTGATACAATTTTATTTATTTGCAATCTTCATCAAAACTAATTTCAACTATGAAGTCATTCATACGAACAGTTCAATATTCTAAAAATTGCATGGTGATTTATAAAACTCGAAAAATATAAATAAACGTGGTCAAAGAAGTTTCTACTATCCACTCACTTTTCTTTTAATAGGCACTTATTAAATCATAATTCTTGTTGTTTCGACAACTCGCTGTAGTCAAAACAACTTGCTTAGTTGTTCACTCACCTGTTTATAGCTATTTTGCATCTCTGTTGACGACACTTTGCTGTTGTTGCTCTGCTATCGTAGCACCGGCCACATTTAACTGTATTGATGGCTATTTTGCTTATGAAACATCAGATACTATCAATATTAATTTTGCTGTATGTCGATAATGGTTTCATAACCGATATAGTTATCAATAAATTATTTATTTTTCAGAGTTATAATTTATTATGCAAAATAGTTAAACCGTTTTGAAATAATTTCACAACAAGAAAAATACAATTACGCACTTTGTATTTGTGATATATCAATGATTATGTTACCTTATGGTTACATATTCGTGTTTTGAATTACGTAAAATAATATGATCAATATTCGCCATCAACGCAATTTCTTAACTAAAAGAAACTATAGAATGGTTTCATTTTCAATTTGATTAAATAATTATACATTGAGCGAAATGTAATTCGAACACAATAAGTTACTTGGCGCCGGCGTCACGTTGCTACACTATGCACTCAGCTTTATTTTTCCTTTCACTGTACGGCATCAAAATAACACTTGAAATTTGTAGGTCAAACAATCTTTGATCTTGTTGGCCCTTATGCATTATTGCGACAGAAAAGCGCTTTTGATGCGTGCAGCTAGCTACTCAGCATCAAAGAAATTAAGTATAATATATTATGAAAGCATCAACTTCATAATATAGCCTAGCGCTCTTAATATGGCGCCCTTAATATATGTATAACATTTCGTTGTTAAGGGCGTTTGGCTGATATTTAGCATCGGTAAAGATACTTAAATAGCTCAAAATTTAAACGCAATTTAAATTCACCGACATTGCAGGTCGCTTCAAAAACTTTATATAATATATTGCATTGAATTATTGCCGTAAAAGCTCTATTATATATACATTCAGTATTTTTGAAGTAACTACTAATACCACTCTATTTTCAAAGTTTTTGATAAAATATATATAAAAGGTTTGTTTCGTATCAAAAACATAGCGTAAGTATTTAAAATCACCAACCCAACAAGCAGATTTATAGTCTGTCTGCATTAAGAAATTGAACATCGCATCTTGTTAACATTGATAAATTCAGTATAAAATATAGTTTACATAAAAATTTCAATATTTAACCTGTGTAAAATTTGCTCTGTTTGGGTTGCGTTAGCTTTCTTATTCACAATCGATATTCCAAGGTATTTCAAAAGTGGAAACGTCCAATTAATCTCCTCTTTCCGAATCATAGGCCAATGTAAACGTCTCAATAACTCGATTCAGTACAGTCTGGCTTTCTTTTACTGAAATATACATTTCTGCAAAAAACGTAATTTTGTCCTGGCGAGTAGATAGGACACGTGCGACCACGTGCAAGCGGCGGCCACTAGAGCACACCCGTGAAGCCTTATTCACTTTTCAAAGGCTCCGGCGGAACCGGATGGCGCCGCTTTAGAAGCATCTTTTACTAGATAAGTCGTTTCTTATAGCAGATTCTAGAATAAACAAGTATTGTTATTTTTTTCTACGAAAATTTTTCATACACTATAAAAGATAATCGAGTATATCAGATTAAAGAAATGCGAGGATTTCGATGTCTTATAATATCTTTTTTTTTATACACCGTTCAAGACTGAATAGTTTTCAGTATCTAAATCTTACTTCAACATAACGTCCCTTCTGTTAATACATTTTTTTTTAACTTTTAAAAATTTGACCACAATTTTATTCATGTGATTGATCTATCAGATTGGCTTAATCATTATTATCTATACAAGTAAAAATGTTTATTATTCGTTTGTTCAAAATTTTAAATCTCCAAAAGCTCTTCACCGATTGCTTTGATATTTGGACACAACGTTGCATTTAAATACGCGCGTGTTTTTACACATGATTTTTTGAAAAACACTGCCATTATTTTTAACCAGATAGAGCCACAGCAACGCGTGGCTGGCTACAGATATATTGCTAATAATATCCGAATGGAATCAGTTATCGACAATTCTGTAGAATCATAAGTTATAAATAATTAAATAACTTTTACGTTAAAATATTAATATTAAATGAACTCACTGTCTAATTTATTATTATAAATTTAATCTACAATAGAAAATAATAATAAACACTTTAAAATTTTCAATTTTTTGCAGACATCCATAATGTATCTGTTATTCGTTTATATTTTAAGCTAGATAGTTAAAATTATTAGTTTTTTAAATTTAATATTGTATTTTAGATGGAAATTTGTACAGCTTAAATTGAAAAATAAAATTATTGACATTGAGAAAATCTGGCTTCTGCAATGAATTATTCGCAACTTTTTTCTAATGTCTAAAGCATATTTGATTTGTTTACTATCGTTAAGTGGATCATATCGATCTCAATAATATGAAGGTAACCAACCCAGAATATTTATAAATGGATTATATGGATCTCAGCGTTGTTAAGACTTATTTTTATCAGACTCAATGGCTAGCAAATTGCCAACCCCATTGCTCTTGCATTTTTTCTTTTTAAAAGTGTACTACTGTGAGACTTAAACTCGCATTTCTCAGCCCTGAAGCGCGCACACTAACCCCTAGGTTATAGACGAAACGACGAAAAATAAATGAAAAATTAGATAGAATGAAGCGAAGACAGTGGAAGTATAAATAAACCTTGTTTTTAAATATTTCATCTTTATATACGTAATTATCATTGCCGATAAGTGACTTAATTAGTTCTACCAGAGGGGCTGAAATTCGGTCTATGTTTAGATCATACTTTCCATTTATAACGTTTAGTGCTAATATTACTTAAAGCATCAAGAGTGGCCTATTTATCAAGTAACTTTGCCAAATTAACGGGTAAATATGAGCAATTAAAATGTATACTGAAACTTTAGGCTGCAATTAGCTTTTCTAACCCTCTAACACTTAAATTAGTTCTTAATAGTTGTTTGTCTTTAATGTATTTCTTTAACATAGTATGTTAACGTGAGATGTAGGTCATAACGACATATCTATAACAACCGCTAATAATTTATTTATTATTATAAGCTATTTTTCATCGTCGGCAAATATAACGTCAGAGAAATATTTTGCATTATCAAGTATAAAATAAATGAGTATATCGAAAAGTATGAAAATGCCCACCTTCTTGATACTTATTAAGAATTTATAATTTTTTAAATTTGAACGTTTTCTTAAAATTCATCCATCGTTTATAAATAAATCATGGTTTTTCGTGTAGGTATAACGTGCTATATTTTAATAAATGAATAATATCCACTTTTTTATTGTATGTGAAATCATAGTAAATATGAAACAACAGATGAGTCAAGGTTAAACAATCAAGCATCGGCTATTGTTATTAGAAGTATTTTTACATTTCATCCTCCCGGTTAGCCTAGTTAGTAGCATGCGCACTTAGCAATCCGGGTAATGGGGTTTCGATTCTCCATCTGTCGGATTTTAAAAATCTGAAAATACAGGACTGGAAGCCTATTAGGTTGAGCAATCATCTGACAAACGATTCTAGTGAATTAATAATATTAATTTCTTAATAATCTTACACATCAGATTAGTCGAGGTTAAACAATCAAGCATCGGCCATTGTTATTAGAGGTATTTTTACATTGTCATGGGAACAAATATACAGTAGTATACAAGTATATATGAAGTTTTTATAATACAAAAGCTAGAATATTTCTTTTTAATTAATCCATCGTTTATAAGTATAATTCATGGTTATAACGTGCTATATTTTCATAAATAAATAAGTTTATTTATTCACCCTAAAACTGTGTGCGATGTTATAATTATTAATTCACGGAAAACGTTCTAGGTAACATATTACGATGTTGTATTTTAAATTTATGCGTGGATAACTAACAGTTGTTCCTTATTGCAGCGTTGGCCGTGCGGGGAGGAAAATTTGTGCGAACACGCTCAGGTATTGACCTCTGCCCTCCGTAAGCCGCGGATCGGCTTGCGTGGCCCTCACCGATACAGGGTTTAGCTCCCTAAGCCTTAAATGGCGTTACGCACTTTTGCTACCTAGCAGAAGAAGATAAAGATATGTCTGAAATGCAGTGAAAGTTAGAAAACGACAGACAGGTCTTTTGGATTAATTTAAATATTACACTAACTAAACTTCTTCTTTTTCGCTATCTGCTTCTTAAATGGAGCATATAGACACCACTAGCCACCACCTGCATCCGAAAACTCCACCAAATACATATATAGTATTAAGCAGCACAACTAGTCATCATTAGACAAGTCACGTTAAAACTCTCTCTAAGCATAGTGAAAAAAAGACTTTAGTTCTGGGTCCACGTAATACATCATAAAGTGTTTTAAAACTTTGGTCATAACCTCCGAAATCCTTCTTTCCTTTTACCATATTCACTTCCAAAGTGGAGCATATAAATCTAGACAGAGTGAAGAAAAACTGTGAAAACGTCTTGACAAATTATTTTTTTACGAGAATTGTTTATTAGACAATAATGCCCAATGAGCATCCTGCATTTTTGGATTTTTTAAATCTGACAGATGGGGAATTGAACCCACGTTTCCTAGATTGATAAGCACGTACGCTACCAACTACGCTAACGGGGAAACGAAATAGTGAAAATTAATATAAAAAAATATTTATAAAGTTATCGCAAAATTAGCTGAGTATTTTTTGTTTCATTTTTAGTCATTGACATTAAATTATGAAAAGATACACAGCCAAATAACGCATCAAAATTATAAAAAAACTAAAATGGCGAATAATGATAGTTTAACCTTAAATTGTAAAAATGATTTTTCAGGAAGGTTCTAATATGTTTTACATTGAATCAATAATCGCTTAATCGACAGTAAAGTTATCAATATATTACACTGTGTCACTAGGGTTGTCATATGCGCTGTAATTTTGAATCACGTCAATACATAAATTTTCTGAATATTATTCGGTGCCAACCTAAGCGAAAACAAGCATAGTTTTCTATGAAAATTTATTACAATAGAAATATGTATATGAGTATAAATATACACAGAATGTGTATCTAAGCCAAGGGTATATATGAAACACTTTATAATCAGATTTTTTTTTTACAATAACTTTCCACTCATAAAAAGATACACGCATTTTTATATTAGCATAGTCTACGTATCTCGATTGTATTATTTTTATTGTTAACATTTTTATTTATGTTTAAATATATCCAGTTCAACAAGATTTCCTCGCCTCGTTACAAAGTTTTTGCCATACAATACATGGCCACTATAACTCGTCGCACTCGCCCGTTTTTAGCCGTGTCATATTTTATCACAGTCCTTGGTTTTATGGAAATGTATGGCCATGCCTTGTTATAATTTAAAATCCCTCCACACTCGCTTTCTCCCCCCTGCTGCCAGTGTTGTGGAGCTATGCTTTACACGGGTACCGCTGTTCTTAAAGAGATACATGTCATTTATATGTCTTACTGTCGAGCAGGACGCCTACTGAAAACTTTGCCGAGTGTGCAAGCTCGTTGATACGAGCTTTATGGCAGCGCGACATCCTTCTTACAGCTTTATACATACATATATTCCAGATGCTTGCTGAAGCTGATAAGTTATTAAGCTTTTTATTAACGAGTCACTGATACTATGCATTATCACAGCCAAAACTTTGAAATGTATTTAATTCCTCGTGAATTTGAGTTATATTGATATTTATTTTAAAATACATAAATGGATCTCCGCAATGTGAAGACGACTTGACAGATTATTTTTTACGAGAATT
>JAGVSQ010013866.1:0-10886 GCA_022683975.1 Rhyacophila evoluta
AGAGAACACGGTTTTGCGTTTTGTATGAGCGCCTGGTATTTCAGAAAAGTATTGTAGTGACGTAGCGAAGAATTGTGGATAAACGAACGAACGAACGAACAAACATATTTTGACTTTTATATATTAGATTCAATTTTGACTTTCCAGATGTAAGTTAAATATTTTTGAAATCAAATTTAAGTCCCGGTTAGCGTGGTTGATAGCGTGCGCGTCTAGCGGTGAATGTGGGTTTATTCGCTTTCTGTTGGTTTTTAAACAACTAAAAATGCAAGACTAGATGCCCATTGAGTTGAGCAATTATCTAACAAACGATTCTAGTAAAAAGTAATCTGTCAATACGTCTTCACATTATGTAGATCCATATACTCCACTTTTGGAGTGGATATCTTCACACTGTATAGATCCATGTGCTCTACTTTAGGAGCTAATATGGTATAAAAACAATCTATTTAAAAAAAAAAAATACGCCGGTAGTTTATATGAAAAGCATCGGTCTACACATCACAGGATAATTATAAAAAAATATGTAAGATAGGCGATAGGTTGAGTGTTTGGCTAAGAGCTAATTTTTTTTTCTCTAAATATACATCTTTATATTGTGATAATTTGTTTGTTTAAATATACATACTGCAGTATATTTACATTTGAATATTATTAAAATTATTTTGAGTTTTTATGCTTAATGTATTAAGACAAATTATGTGTTTTTTAAATGTTGAATTGAAGATGCTTATAAATATATTCAACAGTATACTGTAGTGCAGATTACTGATTCCCTATTGCTAACCCTATCATGAACGTTATGTGACTTAATTACTCTGAATTCAAAAATAATGAATTAAATCGTTTTCTGGATGCAATATTACTTAGAAGAATTTCTATTTATTTTTCTTAAACATCGTATAATAATAAATTCAGATTGAGTAAATGAAACACTAGTTATAGTCTTTGTGCACTGCTGTCTATTTTTTTTTTTGAATTTTCCTCGAAATCATTAAATTGATAAACGTTTTTATGCTTTTTGTAAAAAAAAAATTATGTGCGTTACGCCCTGTTTCTTTTATTAAGTCTATAAACTCTATTGTATTATATTGTATAATATTTCTTTTCTACATTGGAAATTATCAAAATAAAATCTTCATGAATTCGTTTCATGAAAGTATCGACCAAATACAAAGAGAATCGCAAAGTATATTACGAACTGTATAATGCAAGCAAAAGGACTTAGACCCGTGTGGTTTCATAATATATAGAGCCTTACTTAATGACCGCAAGCATCCCTTGTTACTTATCTTTACTAACGATGATTGATGCGCCTTTCTATGACCTAAGTTTCTCCACATACTTTGACAAGGTAATTCGAAACCTTTTTTTTTGTTAAGATTACACATTGTTGATGGTGGTAATTCCTTTTAAATAGAGTTTCCATTATAATATGGATAATGAAAAATATAATCAGCCTTCTGAAAATGGTTTTTATCCTATAATATGTAAAATACAAGTGCAATTTTGTGTACGTGCGTGTATTGTATTATAATAATGTTTATAAATGGTTTTTTAATATATATATATGCTAGATCATTTTTTATATTAGTCTAAAGTCAATCAAATGCTATTTTGTGCTTAACTATTTAATGCTATAATTTAAAACTACTAATAATTAAATAAAATACTTTAAATATGTCAACATCTCAACCAGAAGGAGGTATATTTTTTTATTGTACAATGATTTTACTGTATTGGATAATTCATAAAATTAAGTGATGATATTGAATACTTTTTTATACCATGTTCTCTCCCAAAGCGGAGCATCTGGATCTACACAGTGTGAAGATATCCACTTTGGAAGTAGAGTGATCTCCGCAGTGTGAAGACGTCTTGATATTTCACGGGAACTGTTTGTCAGCTAATAACTCAACCCAACGAGCATCTGGTCGTGTATTTTCCGATTTTTCAAATCCGAAAGATGAGGAATCAAGCCCCAATTCCCGGATTAATAGGCGCACATGCTACCAAATACGCTACTGGCGGAACATATTTTAAACTAAAGTTTAAAAAAACTCTTTTTTTTCTATATGTGTTTGAAATTGAGTGTATGGAAAGATAACGGATTATAAATGGAGAATCTCTTTAAAATAAGAAAACATTCAAACACTTACTCATTCAATATTCAAAGACCTTCCAGAACGCTGAATTTTAAAAGTCTTGAAGTATGGGTAGACTAAGTTGAGTTATTGGCATGTGTAGCACGCGTTTAAGTCAGCTTCATCATTGCAGCTTTTTATTAACAAGTGGCTTCATTTTAAGGTTCCTTATCGTTCAAATTTGAACGAATGCATATCAGCCTACACAGTATTCAACACTGGTATTAGATTTGGAAACTCACTGCGTTATGCTTATTTTTAGTATTAATTCAATAAATATATAAAATAATTTTGAATTATAAACCGATATCAGGTATTTTATTTTGCGTTTGAAGTCGTTCAATTTATTCCCGTTCAAAAAATTAGATCTTTCTATGAATAGCCAGTTTTGTAATGTATATCTTCAAGTGTTGTATATACCCTCGATATTTTGATCATCTTAATTTTCACAGGTAACATCGTATATGATGTTGTTTGTGTACGAAAGTTTGGCCAAATGGATTAATTTAATGATTTAACTTTATGTCCAATCAGATAAACTTTTCAACAAAGTCATACTTGAGAAGCGATGGAAAATTTATGCAATGTTTCACTAACTTTCAACTTATTAATTGAATCAGAGTTTACTTAAGAGGACTCTATTTACGGCGGTTAAATAATATGAAATGTCACAACCGAAATAGTTATTGAGTTTATTCACTAAAATATAACATATTTATTCAAAATTTAATACCTTCTAGCTAACATTATACATTTTTAAGCTCCGTCTGTTTTAAAATTTGAAAATAGTTTGCGTTATGGGATCTAAATATTAAGATTTATTTTAAAATTTTAAATTAAGATTTAAAGTTTATCAATTAATTCAATTTATCTTAATCTTGCATCTTTTAATTTACATAAACCCTTTCTTTCTTGATTATATCTGAAAATTTTGGCACTTTGGAAAGGGAAATATAATATTTAACATATTGCACATAATGAAACAATATCTCTTATACCATTCTATATGAGATTGAATTAGTGAATAATTAAACATATATATATAAATATATAACATTAATTACCATGTTTATTTTATTTTACTGTTATATATAATGATATTCTTATAGTCAAACAATACTTATTTTCATCTCTTATAAAATTTTCGTTTTTTTGGATACGATGTAATATTTTATCATAAACGGTATGATAGAACAACAGAAAATATTGATATTAAATGATAAAGTGAAGAATAAGTTTTCAATTTTTTTTATTGATCAAAATATATGTATCATAAAAGATAATTGTTAGATGAAAATGAAGTATTATGCAAGTATTCTATGCAAATAGTTCATAAGTCAATAGTTTATATAAGACAGTTTAGGAAATTATAATAATTCAAGCGCTCTACGGATTTCATGAAATTTCTCATTACCTGTCTGAGCCGCCTCTACGACCCTCTACGCCAAAGCTCGACGTCAATTGCCGTCGCGAATTTCCTGACGTCATAATTGCCAGTTAAGAACATTAAACGAAATCAATGTTAAACGAATATATATTCACAGTAAAAGCTTTAAATTCCATTTAAATTCGTTTTTTACTGTATTTCGAAATACCAATGAACTTAATGTATTTTTTTATTTGAATAAAATGTTTGAAGAATGAATTGGAATAATTGCACATAGAACCAAATCATGACTATCTAATGATAAAGCGAATTGCATAGCACAAGTTGAACTTCTTAAGTCGTAAAAAATATAATGTATTATTAATTTGAATCAGATAGTAACTATTCACCCAAATTATCAAGTCGAAGTTTGAGATAATTAAAAACATAATACTTTTCCTTCAACAATACCTGCTAACTATGTAGAGTAAATGGTTATTGCATGGCACTTCTAGAATTTTCTATCATCTGCTAGTAGCTTTGTATTCTGCCTAGTCATACCACTATTCCTTAATTCCGTTGAGTACATTTTATAGGACACCGAAATATCTTTAGTTGTATTAAGAGGCATCTGCTTATGCGTATACTATACATACTGTATATATGTATACATACTCACTGCATGACTTTTAATATGATAGTGGACTTACAATATTTGTTTAATAAATTTATAATCTACTAGACTAATTACTAATCAATATGTAGAGACAATTATATATATCACAATACATAATGTATGTAGTTGATTTCCTCATAAGCATTTGAGGACCATAATGTATATTATATTATAACATATTAAAACGGCTTATAAAGACTTTAATAAATATATTATATACGTACAAATAAGTTGCTTAGTGTCATTTTAGTAGTTATTAAGCTTTTTGATACAGTATTATTACTGATAATTTAACTTTTTGGAAAATAACTTAAGACATAACAGTTTAATTGATAATTTATAGACTGGATATAAAATAATATTGAATGTGTGTATTTAAAAGGGTCATATTGTATGAGATTAAAGTGATATATTTATTTGAATCCTTTTTATGTTTATAAGATAATTAAAAATTTCTATCAAGCGTACCACTTGCCTCTTACTTTCATCGTCCTGCCAATTTTCGCTTTGGAGATATTTTAATATAATTATTTAATTTATATCTTTGAAAAGTAAACGGTGCCGAGCTTAATTGAGAGCTTAAATCTTAAGTAATGGTAGTTTGTTACCAGTTTTCGGGGAAAAGTAAAAGTTTATTGCAATAATGAAAATGAAATTTGCCTACAGTTGAATCTTTCTATACATTGAAACATGGTGGTAAACAATAAACTTAAAAGCGTTGAAAAAACTTTCAGAATAATAGTTATTATTGCATACCTAATTAAACTATGAATTGTATTTCGTTTAAAATAATTATAGCACCAAATGAATGAATAATTAATGATAGATAACAAAAAATATATTGAAATAAATAAACAAGCTTCAGGTGATGTTTTAGCATGATTGTAACGATGTCCACCTCAGAAATTAAGTATATGGATGTTTGTAATGTAACTTTACGTATATTAACATATATTTTTACGAGGATTGATTTGTAATTACTTAACCCATTAAGTATCTGATCCCGAATTATTATAAAGTTTTCATATCCATCAACTATGCAAATTTAATTAGAATTTTTAATTTCCGGGTATTAAATATGTGCGCTTATTTCTTAGCCACTGGGGAAACGGATTAGGATAGTTGCTCTCTGAGTACATTTTATATGAATACGTAAGGTAATAATTCATCGTATCAGCAAATTACCTATTCATATTTACTACGTACCTTTGAACTAAAAATTTAAATCGAAATCGTTTAGACAACTTCATCCCGTATACACTATAAAATATCAAAATAAATAAAGAAACGATAGCGCATTACCTTTTCATTATTATTCAGTGTTACTCATGCAAAAATTCTCCTTGTAGAGGCAGTTTACGAATCCTCCTGAAAGATTTATTACGCACGCAAGCAGTAGGCACGAATGTTTTTGTTTTTGATCCTGAAAGGTCGCTAGATAAATACGAGACGAGATAGAACCTTTGTCCGTATTTACGGTTTCTCTTTTGAGAGAGAATACTAGAGGAGTAGCAAAACCACCTTTCAGCTATTTATAAAGTATTGTTACCATATTTGATGTGACCAAATAATGTAGTACAACAAAATAAAGAATTATTATTTTGAAATAAGTATGTAAACAATACATGTTATAAGCTCTATGGCCCGTGTACCAGTATAATAAGCTTTCTCTTAAAGTCATGCGGCATGAACGGAAGTTTGCAAAAGCATGAAAGCAACTTTGAAGTGAAACTGCTATGATATGTACAATACCATATATACTTCCGTGAAGCTTCTGCGTTACTTGCCTCCTCTATGAAATAGTAAAATTAGGGGATAAAAAGTCTGTCAAGTATGTATTGGATTGTTTGATAAAGTTTAAAGATATTGAGATTGTTTGAGGGAATTTTTAGCGTTTCGCGAATGATAAGAAATTTCGAAAGATATTGGATCGTGGATAAACATTTCATATACGCAGTAAATATGACCAATAATGAATAATTTGTTTTTCTCTTTAATAATATAATTTACTCTTTATTTATTAAGCCCAATTTTAAATATGTGAAGCGATTGATTAACTTGATGAATATTTCTCTCAAACTATAGATTTATCCCTCCCCGGTTAGGTTAGGTTAGGTTAGGTTAGCGTAGTTGGTAATGTGCGCGCCTTACAATCCAGGAAATGCGGGTTCGATTCCCCATCTGGTCGGATTTTTAAAATCTGATAATGCAGGACTGGATGCCCATCGGGTTGACAATTGTTTGTCAAGACGTCTTCACATTGCAAAGATCCATATACTCCCTTTCGAAGTGGATATCTTCACATTGTTTAGATCTATATGCTCCATTTTGGGAGCGAATATGGCTTAAAAATATAGATTTATTATTAGATTTCACTGATTAATCTGATTGCGCACTATAGTAAGGTAAACTGGATAGGTACAGTATCTTACAAATAAGGTTATCTGTTGCACCATTTTGCAATAAACGTCAATTTTTATGCAAGCCATGTCTGCTGAAATGCAACTCCAAGCGGTACATCGTGAGCAAAACGTTAGCAAAATTGCTATTTTACCTGCTTTAAACTTTTTTTTTAAATTAAATTTTATTTTTTGTAATATATTTATTAAATTAGCTTTTAAAAATAGGAATTTAATTACCAAATTAAATCTTCACCATATAATAAAACTATATTGAATTCAAAATTATTTTCAATCTCTAAACTTCCATAAATACCGATTGTGGAAAGTAAAAATGACATAACCCAAACAGGAAGCATAAAAAATGTCTATTTCATAATTTTGGACCAGACACAATATTACAATGCAACTGTCAGTGATAAAACTGGTGTTTTATATATCCAATCTGATATTGAGTTAATAAAGAAAAAATAGTGGTGAGTGGCAGTCGTTTTACCGGATCGCAAATTTTACAGTCCACCACATTTTTTAATTTAAATATTGATCTGGTATTTGCAGCTTACACTTTTTTGATAAAACGTGTGCTAAGTTGTAAGCATTGTGATTATTATACTTATATAATTTTTTTCTTTTTGAAGTCAATATGTATTATTAATAGTTATCAATTGTTATATCGTATCTAAATTTTTCATGTTAAAATAAAAAACAGTGCTGACAGAGGCTCTTGTCGATTTGTAAATGTTGTATAGTGTGGTGATATAGAGTGGTGATATAATTTAAGATTCCAATAAAGCTCGTTTCTAGCCCAACTGAGCTTTTGTGTGACTATATAATATTTTGTAACAAATTATTGTTCAAATATTCGACGCAAAAAGAGTTAAATGCTGAAAAAAGTACAATATTTCTAAATTTTATAGGGAAAAAGTTTTCGGTTCTTATTTTTTCCCGATAAAAGGGTAATAAAAATATCCATGAGCATAAAGTTTGGAAACCATTATCCAGTATATTATGTTCTATTTGCTTATACTGAGCGATTATTATTTGGGTCGAAATTATACCGAAGTTTTCTCTTCACACATCGCATGTTTTAGAGATGATACTAAACCCTGAAGGATATTCAAATTTGAATAATGCTACATGCATATGTTGTTTACACTCCCTACTAAAAATGGAATATAATGTCAATATAAATTACACATATTCAATTTCACTTTAGTCTGATCTTGCTTAAAATTCATAATATTAAAATATAATATGTTATAAATCATTTTAATGAAATGTTTTCTTTGGGTTCATGAATCTTCACAAGACATGGTTTAGCTCTGTTCTGTAGGAACATTTTGGCGAAATGCGTATTAAGTTTAATATGAAAATGCTATACTGTGCAGTTTTAATCGTTCTCAAGAGCTTTTAATACTAATACATTAATTTAACATAATTGTAAAATTATATAAGCAATGAGGTACTCAAAGAAGAGCTTGATTGACTTGTATTTTTTAAGTCTGGTAGTGTTTGTATGGCCATAATATAATAACGCTTATTATATTAGTCAATCGATCATCTCATTTGGCACTTGCGTTTGTTATTTTAAAGTACACTAAAACATGTTATTTTTTCTTTAACCGCACCTGTATCTATAGTCTCGGATACTGGGCAACTTACGTGTGTTCGCGTTTATTAACTCGATCCCGGAGGAAACTCTTAAAAAATAAATATGTAGTCGCTCTTTTAGTGTAATGCTATTACGCCAAAAGATGTTATCATTTGATTGCTCGTAAAAGTATTACAGAATAGAGAATTCTATTATCTTACTCCAAGTTTTTACAATATTATACAAATCTAAAGACACCACAATTTTTACAGTAAAATATTTCGAAATATTTAACATTGTAAATAAAATCGATGTTTACTATATTCATTACCGCGTTCCACCAGCACTTTTTCTGTTCTACACACATTTAGATGTACTATCCGAAAGAAATATATTATACCATTTTTACTGAAAATATTTAATATATCCAGTTAATCAGATACATACAAAGTTTGACGTTGAGCTTAATATAACGATCAGTGATTCACAAACCATATGCTTAGCTACTCTCAAAGATGTGAAAGTTCTGCTGGGGTTCTACTAAATATTTCATTATTATGAGAAAAGTCAAGTGCAGTGTAATTGATGTTGTGTTAATATTATTTTTTGTGACAAAGTGAAGCTGTGACGTTGGACCTGGTTTGGCCACATATTGCGGATGCCTCAAGAAAGTCTGAACCAGACATGCTTATTCTTTAATCCAAACGATCGTTAGTGTCCTGGAAAGCCGTTAAATACAATCTATAGAATGTATTCGGTGGAGTTACGGGATAAAAGTATAACCTAGGAGAACGCAATGCGACAGGGATTCTTGAACGGGGCACGTGGTGTCCATATGCTCCACTTAGCGAGCGAAATCGAAGAAGATTATTTTTTATTTGAATATATTTTTTATATATACCATGCTCCCTCCCAACGTGGAGCACATAGATCTACACAACATGAAGATATCCACTCCAAAAGAGGAGTATATGGATCTCCGCAATGTGAAAACGACTTGATAGATTATTTTACATGAAAATTGTTTGTCAGACAATTACTCAACCCGATGAGCTACTATTACTGCATTCTCGGATTTCAAAAATCCGACAGATGGGGATTACAAACCGCATTCCCCGGATTGCTAGGCGCGCACGCTACCAACTACGCTACCGGGGAGACAGGATAGAAAGGAAGATGAAAAATAAAGTGAAATTTTAATATTAAATATGTTAAAAATGTGTCTTTAAAAAAAATCATAAATTACACGTCAGTAAAAATAAAAATATTTGCAAATACTTAAATTTTTCCAGATCCCGCGCTGTAAGGTAAATATTGAAAATCATTAAAATAAAAAACGATAAAGTTTTAAAAACGCATTTAATAATAAGTATATTAGTAAGTCAAATTGCTAAAAAAATATATGTATACTGGTAAATTACACGTACATCAATAAATATTATTCTATAATTTTACAACATCAATGTAAAAAAACAAACAAGAATATTTGTCTTATTAGGTTAGCCTCAAAATATAGTATATATACTTCATTAAAAGGAATTATTTATGATATATTATTCTTTATGGCTTTTTCAGCATTATGTACTCCAAAATTTCTTTTGAACCCTACATTTTGAAATGTATAGAAGCGTGTTAAAATCGTTTTGATGTTGAGGTCAGAAACTTTTGAAATACAAATTTGTTACAGTGTTGATACTAAAGGTAACATTTTATTTTATACATTAATATTTCTCTTTGATCTAACATACAAAAAAAACATATAATCACATATTTATTTTAAAATCCGTATAAAATATTCGATAAAATAAAATATTTACAAATATTCTCCTAAATTTTGTTTGGTAACCTTCGTTTATAGAAAAAAACATTATTTTTTTCTCCATCGCTTAAATCCAATTCGTTACTGAAGATTGGCAGTCAATTATCTAAAATTGTGAAAAAATCGATTCATTCAAAAACGCCACACATCTAATGGGTTGAACTAATAGCTGACAACTAGTATTTTTGTAAAATGTGTCCAAAAAGTATTTTACTTAAAGATGTGTATACAGGCACCATATTTTTAAAATGAGACCTGTATTACTTACACTTTTTTCTCAAATTGTATTTTATCTGTATTCGCATTTTAATGTTAGGAATATTAATAATAAAATTCTAATAATTCACTATTTACACATAAATTAAATCTAGTGGCAATTATCTAGTTTATTAAACAATCTGGTACATTTAAGATATGTATTTACTTATAATTCTTATAGACGTTACAACTCTCATCAAAATCGTAAAAATTCACCCAAAGGCCAATAGGTTAAGTTAGGTTAGGTTAGGTTAGGAATCTCACAGTTTTTAATACATAATAATAATATCAGGATTACCTAGTAAAAAATATCAGATTAATTAACGCAGCTGATCTGATAATGAGAGATTTTTAGAAGAGAATGAGAGGAAAATGTATTATCAAAATATGTTATATTAGCATTTATAAAAATTATTATATCTGTAACTATGGTTAGGTGGGGTAATTTTATCAAAATATTTTGTATATTTACTATATTCTGTGTAATGTTCACTTTCTAGGAAACGAAATGTATTTATACATATAATTATCAACGTGTGTATGAGCATATTTATGTGTACATTAATACGGTTCCATGGCAACTGCACGCATGACAGCTGCGCACATGACAAGTGCTCACATGACATCTGCGCA
>JAGVSQ010013867.1:0-10884 GCA_022683975.1 Rhyacophila evoluta
CATACTGTGTAGATCCATATGCTCCAGTTTGGGAGCGAATATGGTTAAAAAAAAAAAAGAAAGTGGTACACAATTGTTAATGATACAATAGTCATAGTGTCATTAAATTATTTTTTCGCAATTCTTTTTATATCAATGTAATACATAATTTTCCTCGATTTGCATGAAAATATTCCAACATTTGTCTAATTTTTGGAAGCCCTTTTTATATAATTTTGTTGATTTTGACTCGAAGAATGCTACATAAGAAGTTTACCTATGTTGTAATTTTGATAACAAAACTACCAAGAATTCCTTCAGAGTGTGCCATTTGTATGCGGCGTCAGAATGCCGCGTTGGTCCGACAGCCGACAAGCGCGTTAGCCTGAAGCAATTTTACTCATAATTTTATTTTCACTGATGGCGTATTAATACATGACTACGACTTTTGTAAGAAAACTAAAATTATACTTAAGTCATACAAGCTAGAAGCTCATAAAAGAAATTAGATTGTTGATTGCTTCGCATAGATTTATTTAAAGTCTGTAATTACGTATTTTCTGCATGAATTTAATTAACAACGACTTGTTTTTTACTAAATGAGAGTAACTTAATTATTCTCACGTGACTATAAATGCGCATTTAGACAAACTCATATTGATAAGCATACAATGATGTTTTTCATATATTTTTACCATCAAACAATACAGATTCGAACCATGCTTGTTACATTCACTGACTTCTGGTAAAAAAAATATAAATTTCGTATATAAATGTCTTGTATACAAATGTTGGATAATATGCCTTGACAGCTTATTTTTCACGACTGTTCAACCCAATAGGCATCCAGTCCTACATCCCGGATTGCTAGGCGCGTACGCTACCAACTACGCTACCGGATAGACTGAATTTATTTTTGCAAATAATAAAAAAATGTTTCAATAAACTGTGTGGTTAAAATATTATCAAAACGTATTTGAATTTGTTAAGTCAGAAAAATGTTATTGGTACAATAGGTTCCTTATTATCGTTTGGTGTTTCGCATATAAAGGGATTTTTACCGATACACAGTTTGACGTGTAGCATTCATATATACTACATGAAATATTATATTATAGCAAAGAAAACACATCATTAATATTACAGTGAAGTATCTGGAAGCACAAATAATTTTCCAGATGAGCTGCGAATCGGGTGAAAGTTTTCCGTTTTTGTGCCATGGCGGAGTGTACACGGACCGGAAGTAATTTGGGAAATCACTTTTTGATCTTGACCGCGTCGGCCTACCCCACTGTTGGGCGCGGCCGACCGCCCTACGTGCCTCGCGCAAGACATGATTTATCACGGGACTATTAGAAACAATTACCCGGGCTCGAAACTGTCAATCATTTCTTTACAGTCAGGATATTATGTCAGTTAAGAAATTTTAGTTTCAGTTGAAAGTATGTAATTGATTATTCTTGTAGACGTGTGACCTGATCGCACTAAAAGCTTTGGTTGTGTGTAGACCCTATTATTGTTACCAGCAAAACTTTTGTAAATGACACTTGGGTCGTAGATAATTGATAATACATTAGATATTCAAATTATATAATATACGCCGAAGTGCTATACACATTTTGATAGTAAAATACACGTAAAATTTATATTAAATATACTTATTATATTATGAGTATATTTTCATCTATTAGTGTACATATTGGCATGTCTATGGACGTATAAATCAGTGAAAAAACAAACATTATACAAAATGGTATTGAAGGTAACCTAGAAATTAGCGTGCGTGTCTTGTATACGGGGAATGTGGGTTTGACTAGCTCATTTGTAGGATTTTAAAAAATCTGAAAATGCAGGACTAAATACCCATTACGTTTACTGACAGCTGATTCTCGTGAAAATTTTTCTGACAAGACATATCTTCACATTGTGGAGATCTATATACGTACTCCATTTCGGAGCGGATATCTTCACAATGTGTAGATAGATATATATGCCCCACTTTCAGAGCATCCATATTTTATAAATATGTTTATCACCAGCATATATGTGTCTATGGTAGTCGTTATTTGAATTAACGAAACATGTTTTATCAAAAAATTACCGTCAAGTTATAAAAGCCACTTACTTTTTTTTGTATCAGGCTCCAAGGTTTATATATGCACGTCTGCAAAACGTATATCTCTTACTGCAAGACTTTCTACTGATTTATCCAAGAATCTGGAAACACTGGTACTGTTCTGAGATGTTCTTAAATAAAGCGTGATATATATTTATTATTTATTTACTATACCATGCTCGCTCCCACAGCGCAGCATATGGATCTACACAGCGTGACGATATGCACTTTGAAAATAGAGTGATCTCCGCAATATAAAGAAGTCTTAACAGATTATTTTTCACGAGAATTTTTTGTCAGCTAATTGTTCAACCCAATGAGCATCCAGTCCTGCATTTTTGGATATTTAAAATCCGACACATGGGGAATCGAACCTGCATACCCTGGATTACATCAGTACTATAGTTACAGAACTTGTAATTAATGTCTATTAGTTTAAATATAAACTTTATTTTATAAAATTGTCAAATATTTAAAAAGTCCTGCTGCATTTCAAAGTATCGTGTTTGGCTCTCACACCAATGCGCTCGGTGTATATGTCAAATGAATGTTTTTTGCCAATCCGCTCAATAGTAACCTGCTATATAGGCATCAGAACTTTATGACGTAAAAAGCTATTAGAAAATGCCTACGAGTGAGAGAATACACGACGCAATAAAAGAAAGAACTTTGGAATATAATTAAACTGTCAAAATTCCCTGAGTACATTTATTACGAACGCGTGCTTGTAACTTATAAAAATATGAGGTCAATATCTTTCTTCACAATGAAATATGAAATGAGAGCTTTTACTTATGAGCCTTATTAATTTATTTATATTAATAAAATAATCAATAACTTCGAACATTACTGATAGTTATATCTAATATATCATATACATCAGTGTAACATGCTGTTTATTATCAATAAGAAGATTATCGGGCTCATTGCTCTATTTAAAATATATTTACTAACTGCCTCCATGAAAAATGTAAATTATATTTGTTATCTAAACATAATTTAAGTCATATATTATATTTATATTTAAAATTTTGCACGTAAAGATTAGTCTCCTAAGAAACTTCTAGCATTTTAAGAGTGCCTACGTTTATTATTCCACACTATAGGCGTAGGAGAAAAAAAACGATATCTAACTATTTAATTTTGATACAATTCGGCTTCAATTAACGGTTTGGATGCTGAGCAACGATATATCGCTGTTCGTGACGCCAGCGAGAAATGCTGACAACTATCGTTTTGCATATTTTAGTCTACTTTTTAAAAAGATTTTATTTAGATTCGCTTGTCACTGTGTGAAGATCGATTTGAAAATATGTTTAGTATTATAATATTAAGGATATATTATGTTATTTATAAACAATGTATATGACCCAATGCATTTTTATCATACAAAATTGTATGACAGCAACAGTAGCATTTCTATGTTGTAGTGATTCTAGAATTTTGAAAAAAATCAGTTAAGGGGTTCGTATCCATTGCAGGCTTCGTTGATTATCCCGCATGTTTTCGAGTAAATAGATCACGATATTTCAGTATTTAATATGCAAAAAAGAAAACGGTTCGTTCCTAGGAGGTTTGGCGCTGACCGTCGCATTATTTTTAATCGCCCTCATAAAAGGTTAGGCACGAACGGAGTCGTTCGTTAGGACAAAGATATGATCTAATAAAGCCTCTTTATTAAACCAGCCTCGACTTTATTACCGTGGACATTTTATTATCAGTTTCGAGAGATTTTTCACGTAGAGCGGAACAAATATAACAGACCGCGGGAAATAGTACTAATGGAAATTAAACGAGGAAAAAATCACTTCGATTGAAAAATGTTTTTTCTCATTCGCTTTTAGATATTAGATTTAATGCTTTGTTTTCATACTGAAGCAATAGCGAGATCTGATATTATTTTATGTTTACTTACTAAAAAAAATCGTTCTTGAGATATTACATTTTTCTATTTGTTCCTTGCGTAGACTGGACGTACTGAGATTAAATGGATAAACAACGAAACACTCGAATCAATTTAAGGTAGTCAAGATGATGGTAGGAGGTTTAATAGTCTGGAACAGAAGTGAAGGCCAATTCAAATTCCCTAAAAACTTTTTTCTTTTCCCTTTATTTCTTCAATATATTATGGAATCTATTCAGATTTTTTTTGGACGTCTCGTAAATGAATTAGATTGTGCAAGTATTTTATCAGCTATGTGGTGCCTATGGCCACTACGCGGCACCTCTAAGATTCATTCACTAGTTAGTCACTTAGTATTCTGCCACGTCATTCTAGTATTCCGTAATTCTACGCATACATTCGGTAGATAATACCTGACCGCCTTCCATGACACTAGAATAATACCGGTCAGAAAAAGAAACGAGTAGAATTGAGTTTCTATGGAAGCATACGTAGCATATGTCCCAGCCAGTTTTAGATTTTGAATTTTAAAAATCATTATTCAGCTGTAAGGTTATCTTGTTATCTCCGGTACTGAAGAACGCGTTTAACAGAATGTCACCGGGTCGATATCTAAAAATTTAAAGATGTGGGACTGCACACCCAACGTGCCGAGCGATTGGTTAGAAAAATATTTTCGTTGAAAACAATACGTTTAGATAAACTTCGTATTGTAAAAACAGTGGTATACTTATTATTCGATGCACACATAGTTAAAAACTCATTCGATTAAGAATGTTTTATTTTACAATGTTAAGGCTATACTTTGGTTGTCTCAAAATTCGATATATTATGAGATATACCTTACGAAAACAATCATAATACGATGTTATTATCAATGAAAGTATTGGATTCGTTGTTACTGGGTTGTAGGGTGTTGCACTTTTCATGCAGTAAATTTTCTGCATGTTCCTGTTTTATTTCTATTATTTAAATAAAATCGCCGCATTTCTGGCAAATCAACCCCAAAACACCCGGTAGTTAAAGGGTTACATGCATCACATTATTCTTGAAAATTGCATAACCATTTCGTCATCAATATTTAATAGATACATACTTCAAAGACAGAGAGAACTGTAGAGTGCTACGCGATAATAAAAAAAATCATAAAAGGTTAGCTTGCTCGAGTCGGTACGTAAGATGTTTTCATTACAAATTCACCACACGATTTTATGGCTCAAGCCAAATACTTAATAAATTTAATATTCCTATCAATATCATGGTTCGTTATCGGTGAGTCGGTTGGAAGGCTTCACAAATTCCAACCCAATATGGCGACGTATTGATTGATGGCCCAAGGTAACCCAGATGAGGGCTATTTTTAAGACTCCATTAGGACGCTGTTTATAGAGACGAGGCCTTTTCCTCGGTCTGATGCCTCTCGAATATTTTATAATGCGGAGGGTGTGTAGCGAGAATTGATTTAAAGTCATATTTTAATGAAACAATTACCTGTTTGGCAATAAATATCCGCATGCATTTGGACAGATAAAGATTAAATACACATCTGAAATCATAATATACAAAAAATATTTGAGCCATGCTTTTATATGCCGTTGTTTCAATTATAGTGGGGTAATTTTTATCGATATGAATATTATGCAAACAGCGGTATATTTTACAAGTGATTTGAAGAGTTTTGATATTTGGTGGGCAAGTGCCTAAGAATTTAATTATTTTTATCAAAGTTTATAAATAACCTACATAATTTTATAATCAGTTATCATGCTAGTCATAGGTGGCTTATACTGATTTTCGAAGCCAGATAATTGCTTCGAATATTGGCGACAAAGTTTTATGGATTCCAGGGGCTTAGGAAAATGATCAAGCAGATTTAGTCATACAATCACGCTCGAACGCGTAGGAAAAATATAACTCTGAAGCCTCTCAACCCTTCTTGTCTCTTCAGCTTTGTGGGATAATTAAAAAATAACTTAAATAGTAAGAATGGAGTTGTACATAAAGACATTTGTACTAAAAAATCACTATGTTTGCTCTCCTAAAAAGTAGCGGTTTGTCACTAATGGCCTTTTGGCTTGCCATGGTCTATATGTTAATAGTTAATATGAAGTATTAATATAATAAGTATGTGTATACATAGACTGATTCGTAGATCACTCTACCTTCATACAAATCATTCTATTAATTCTTCTCTAAGTGTGTCACGATTAAATTGAAATAATAAATTGGCGAAAGCTTCGTTCTAAAAATGCCGGAAAAACGAATATTATTTTTACAAGGACACTGTACATATTTCAAATTTCCATTTCGTTGTGCTTTTTCGCGTGCGTGTCAAGGTGACGTCATTACAGTTGACAATTGACACGTGTTCACGTGTTATTATTAGCAGCGATTAACTATTCTAACAATATTGTAAAATGTAATAAAAAGCTTCTGTAACATGAGGCTTTTATTTTCAATTTACAGAACCAACCGACTTGTGCTTTAACATTTTACGAGCTCTGATTTCGATAGTGTCAAACTACATTAATTATTACTTTATAAAAAAATAAAATTGTTAACTAATTACGACCATTTAATAGTGACCAATGTTTTAACAAAAATTACAATACATATTTAATTTATAATAATTACTTAAAACTAAAAAATATTACAATAGTTGACGAGAAATAATTACAGATAATTTTATCAGAGCCATTTTCAATGGAACGTATCCATTAACATACGTTTTAAAAATATTAGTGTATTGATATCCACATTATTTAGACATTTATTTTTGACAGATTAAATTTTTATAAGAATTGGTTTCAGTATATTACTTGACTGGGCGTTCGGTCCTGTATTTTTTACTTTTAGAAAATCCTATTAGTTATAAGATTAGAGCTCGAAATTCCTGGTTCCAAAGTAGTACGTTGACGTTTTGGATATCGAGGAAAAGTTTATATTTTATTTGCAAACAGTTATTCAGCCGTACAATAAATATGTCATATATACATCTGTCTATAAAATCATTACCATCGCCATCTAAATGTGTTGAGTGGATAGTGGATCTACACGCTTTTAGTGGATAAATGATGAACAAATGTTTGCCTGTGATGTGTAGATGAGATTAGTAAAAAAACCGCTGTCCTGAATATAAACTACACATCACCTTACTTTGCAGCCTCATTGTTGATTTAAAGTGTCGTAACAAATTGTAATAAAATCATTAATGTTAAATAATATTAGTCCACGGTTTGCTCGAATATTAATAAATTATTCAAAGTAAAATTTTATTATGTAGGCGTATCCAACCGCAAAAGCTTTTAAAACTGGAAACATTTCGAAAGCTTTTATCTAGGATCATGTAGATCATTTTATACTATACTGCGTAGCACACATTAAGCTTTGCAATATAACTGAGATAGAAATCCCATCAATTTTGATTAAAATGAATGGGCAAATTAACCATGCGATTATAATTCCCATGCAATCTAAAACAACCGTATTTGTATATTTCGTTAATCTATCTTGGTACTACAATTTATAATTTACACGTCATTAACCTCACTTCTAAATTTCCATGTAATGTATTATTGAAATAATATTATCGTTTTGGCCTTGTTATCTAAAAACTATATAAAAGTTTCTTATACTACAGAACAGTATCCCATACTATTTTTCTCAATTTTCTGAGAAATAACTTTCTTATCCACAAACTGAGAAATTTTTTTGAGGGAAAATAACCAGTAGTTATTTGTGACAATTGTGTTTGTAATTTAAGATAAAATTACTATTTTAAGGAATATTGGGATAAGGACTGCTTTGCAATAGTAGGGCAAATATGCTGGGCAAGCCACATCTCAAAGATAGAAGATACCGAATCATTCGAAAAGCTTTTCAATGGATTTCAATAAAAAAGTCAAAATCGTGATGGTTAGACGGTGCGGAAAAATACATAAGAGACTGTGCAAATATATGAGAGAAGAAATGAATCCCTAAATACTGATAAAATACTTATTAGATTACACAAAAATATCCATAGTAATATAATAATAATTGATACAAGAAAATATGCGATAAGTTTTGGATTTATGGTAACAAATCTGATGTGAAAAGCAAAATAATTTGTTTATATATATTTATAATGTAATATAAAAATGTTCTAGTCGATCACTTGAAAGCTGTAGTATATTATGCATTTGTCTCTCTGTTAGTAGAAAGGTTATAGTGCACGCTTCGGAACCGGATATTGCGGGCTTGATTCCTATAGAGACTGGATGCCATATGGGTCGGGGAATTGGCTGACAGTCAATTCTCATGAAAAAAATCGGTTAATTTGTCTTTATGATACGGAGATGCATATACTTATTTAGTCATCATATTCACACTGCTGAGATCCATATACTCCATTTTCGGAGCGGGCATGGTATAAACGAAAAAAAATACATATGATATTATAAATATAATCACAATTGAATATCCAGTCCTGTAACAAACAGTGGGATAACTTCGTTTAACTTCCCTTGAAAAAACCTACAATTGCAGACGTTTTAATAATAGAAAATAAATTCAGTGAAAAATAAACACGGCAAATTAATGTAGGCAATTAAAAATAGTTAATTTAAAAACAATTCTTTCGGGTAAACTGTAAGGATGAAGACTTTTTTGACTCTTAGTGTAATACTTTCGAAAATATTATTAGAAACGCCATTATTTTACTTAGCGAAATGAAGTTTCGACTGTCAAGACAGAATATAACAAGTATTATTTTTTCAATTTGCCAAATCTTTATTATGACAGGCGAGACAAATCCCGTCAGCCGCACCTACCTGGGTATATTTCAGGCCCATTGGCTTTCCGGTCGGTATAATGTTCGTAGGTAAGCAAGGTCTGAGTATTTTTTTGTTTTCGTTTAAAAAACAATTTGGTTTATCAGTGTTGCCAGCAGTATAAGTTTGATACAGTGGTGTCCGTCCTGTAACTAATATTATTAAATTCTAAAATATTTAAAATCGATTTCCACCAAGCACCATCAGTCAAAAATATTAAAATTATTAGATTAATTATTACATACCGTCATAATAGAATAACATTGTTTTATGTACTGTTACTCCATAGCATTCATTTAAATAATTACATATAAAATATCACATTCCCGGAACGTATAGATCTCTTTTTTTATACCATCTCCGCTCTGAACGTTTAGCATATGGATCTGCACAGTGTGAAGCTATCCACCCCAAAAGAGGAATATATATATATCCGCAACGCGAAGTCGTCTTGACAGATTCACGAGAATTGTTTATCAGATAAATACTCAACTCAATGGGCATCCAGTCCTGCATTTTTCGATTTTTTAAAAATCTGGCACATGGGGAATCGAACCCGCATTCCCTAGATTGTTAGACGCGCACGCTATCAAATATGCTTCTGGGGAGACAAATCTCTACGTTGTTAAAATGCCCACTCTAGAAATATAGTTGTATGTATTTCCGCAATTTGAAAACTTGACAATTTTTCATTGATTGTCATATAATTGCTTGTCTGATTTTGGTATTCAGTCCTGCATCTTCGAAGTCCTAAGAAAGTTTTGTTTTCAAAAATATAACCTCCGGTACCGAAGTACACGCACTTATCGCTCGATCACCAGGATCGAAATAATTGTGACAAACTGGATTTTTTCCTGATTGTCAACGACTATTACCAGCTGCACACCTTAATTCTGTCCTTCCTCCTTGTCCTACGACTTCTGGATTGCTGGATATCATTATCTTATTATAACCCGTTCAGCCACACAAAACATTTAGTACAACCAATAAATTATTCCAATTTTAACGGCCGCGGTTTCTATAGAATTTTGCATGGTGGGCGGAAAAAAATTAAATTTATATATACCTTCATCTCTCGTCAAAATTCGCAAGCAAACTGTATTGCAACTCAGCTATTTCCCGAAAAAAAGCGTACGACGTAGAAATCACATATGAGTTAACAGCCACCAACCAATGCTCTATCAATATTCATATAAGTCCACGGAAATTAAGCTGTTAATTAACAGCAATACGCTGGTATCTCAACTTATACATTCTTTTCTGTATATTTCCATATCAGATTTATAGGCATTACGGAAAAATTTTCTTTCATGTTGTTTAACTCTCTGTTTTCAATATCCAGATTTCAAAAACGTTGGCGAGCATAGTTCGTCACGAATTTAATCACTTCAAATATATTTAATAGCTTTTTTATCGATCCCATGCGTCTAGAACGTTAATGATTATTTATTTTATATACGAGTAGTAGACAGTGAATAAAGAATATAGATGAAATAAGTTGTATGAAGAATATTTGTGTATTGTTTCGTTTTTATTTTCACAGAAAAATATAGATTTTAACGAAAAAAGCAAGAAACGCTGAATATTGTTTTCTTTTATGTAGAATAGAATTACGTTTACATTTTAAAGTAGCAAAGCTTAAATGGACGATGTCTGCCAAAGTACGGACGTGGTTTTGTTCTACGTTTATTTTCTAGACAAGCATTTAAAGCATTGCTTCGCAAACTTTTTCAAGCCATGGCCACCTAAATTAGATAACAATAATCCACAGCCCCAAAAAATAAATTAATATACATGTAAAATAAATGATAAATTTACAACAACATTTAATAAATTATATTCATCGAGCAAAAAAATCTGAAAAATTTCGCTACCCCAAAAAAAGCCTGTGACCCACAGATTGGGGAATACTGGTTTAAAGGTAGAACGGTAAGGCTGACTAACATCAGCTAATCAAGTATACTTCATATGGGACCACTGTTGTTCACGATCTTCGTAAATGATATAGCAAAGGTCATTAGAAAAGCTAAATTTTTGTTATTTGCCGATGATTTAAAACTATTTTTGGAGGTTGT
>JAGVSQ010013868.1:0-10884 GCA_022683975.1 Rhyacophila evoluta
CGTAGAGCAGCACTGACAAAATGCATGCATTAAACAGGCGGCATTTGGTTTTTACTTTGTACAGCTTGGAGTCCCAGACATCTAATATTTTACTCTTTTAATATTAACAATAAATTATTTCTTCTTTTGAAATAGGTCTCATATTTTTTGTAAATTAAGTTATATTAAGTAACTCATAAATTTTGCAGCCTGAAAATGTTAAAACGTATACAACAACTTTTTAATTTTAATTCATGTGTATATATAAAGGTGTAATATATATATATATATATTTAATTATTTATACCAGGTATTTCTTTTAAAATCCTTGTGTATTCATAATAATTTAGACATGAAATTACATACAGTAATCAAAGAGTTTTATGATAAATAATGTATGTGATATATTTTTATTATTGTTATTCATAATGAAGATCAACAGTACTAAAAGTTTGAACAATACTGATGTTGGCGCTTAGTTAAAACAGTTATATAAAATGTGTAGAACACAAATGTTCGTCCCAGATTAAATGCTTACATTTATTTATGAACGTACTACTCTCGTATTTTCTACTAATGACTTTCATAAGAGTTAGTATCGTAAATGTCGCTTAAAATCTTTAATCTTTTCCACAATTAAAAATACTTCATGCATAATTTATCATTAATATAACAAATGGCGAAACTGAAAAGTACTGAAAAAAATCCAGTTTAATTTTATGTATTTGAAATATTTTTTTTCAGTCATTTTTCATTCTACAATACTTCTCCTTCTATTTTCTTTTGATTTTCAATATGCTTCAACATATTATTAACAAAGATTTTAGTCATTCGATATATGATTGTAATATAATTTATTAATCATATAAAAATTGTATTGAATCGATCGAATAGTTACCAAAATAAAACATTGAAATCAAGAAAATAAACAATTAAAAATCAATGACCAATACATATAAACTCTTATTTCAGCCAAAAAAACATTTTGTAAGTTTAGACATAAGTTTTTAGCAATTAAAAGCCAGTAATTTACTACCAAGCAAGTTACCACCTGGAATCTATAATTATTGGTAATGCAATCCATTCAACTGACTGCATCAAACCTTTGGGTATTTATTTTCAGTTGGTTATGGTTACACTATCCACATTTCTTCAGATGTCGTCTAATCGCCAGCTATTGTTTCTTCATAAACTCTATGATTTTTTTTGGATTCCTGGGATGGCCTGAACATGAACTTGACCTTATTTTAATTTGAGAAGTGATTTGATGAGACGATAGCTTTTGATTCTACTGAAAAAAATATATGCATTTAAATTATCAATCCATTAGTTATGAATATATGTACTTAAAAGCTTTATCGTAAATTAAATAAGTGTTAATTTGGTGGAACTTTATTTTATCAGTGGCTGCTATACTATTTGTTGAATATATTCAAGGGAGTTACGGGATGCAGATATGACCTGAGAGGGTGCAAGAATACTGACAGGCAAAGACATTATCGCAAGCGGTATGTGGTGTCCATATGCTTCATTTATTAAGCAAATATGGAAAGAGGAGAATAATTTTGAATGATTAAAATTATGTGGATTAATCTTATTTGCCAATTGCTATTTCGATTGGGAAACAACTATAAAATTTATTTCAAATTCTTAACTGGCGATGATTATGCACTGAAAAATATTAATCTCCTTATCTCTTATACTTCTAACAGTCCTGTAAAAAAATCATTTATTTCATTTACAGTGTTTCAGAACAAAAAAATTATATGATTCACTGAAAGCGAAAAAAATGTGAATTAAAATATATTTCATGGCGCTCCTGTTTGTTATTCGGTTTAGTTCGCTCCCCTGCCGAGTTTTTCCGATTCATAAATAATCTGAAATGCGTGCAGAGACACTCTTATCTGTTCACAAACCGCCCTCACCAACAGGAGTGCTTCGTCACAATTAAATCGTCATTGGAACCTCGCATATAAAGTCCTGATAAAAGCGCTCAAAGAGATTGATTGCCATAATAGCCGACATTAAACTGAAGGGATTATTTTATATATTTTTCTATTTTTTCACCTTTGCACATAATTAAAACAGAGTTGAATCATTAAAGGTTGGTGGATACTAATACACTTTATTGAAAATAGGTTAGCGGAATGGATAGTTTTTTCTATTTTTCTCCATATAATTAACAGCATATGAAAACCATACGGCGTTTTTATATTATCTTTTGCTAGACAATTTGTCCCATCTTACATTGTGGCAAATATTAATAAAGTCGATAAATACATAACAAATAGAGGTACCAGCTTTTTTCTTATTTCGTATTGCAGAAGAAAACTAGTCAGCAGATTTTATTTATTTATCCAAATATAACTATTTATGTTGTAACATTACAAATTACAAGTTTAATACGTTAACAACAATATAGTTATGACAAAAAAATCAAAAAATATTAAAATCTAAAGAAAGAATTACAGCAGAAATATATATATACAGAAGGAAAAAGAGAGTGTCTACCAAGTATAATAGCATCCATCTAAGCTCCCTCTCACCTAGTTGGAAGATATCAATATCCGAAGCAATATCGTTAAACATCACCATTGCTCTCCGCATTGGCATGACTATTGGGAGGATAGTTCTGCATTTAAAAATGAAAAACAGCTGATGTTCTCGATTTCTTAGGTAGATATCAGGGGCATACAGACCATTATTTACCAGAGCGGCAGAGTTATCAGTAAGACCACGCATAAATAAAAAAATGCGTAACCAAATACATATTTCTCCTCAGTTTTAAGCTACAATAAGAAAGCAGTTGGATAAAGCCATGGATAGTATCCATACACCCACAGATACAGAAGTCTCAGAAATGTCCACCATGAGGTCGTATTTCAACTGATTTGGGGCCCAAACAACCGATCCAATCTCTATTTTTGAAAAATTAATATGTAAATATATCAAAAGTGCGCGAGAGTGAGTTTAGACGGATGTTAAGTTTTTTTGTAATAGGATCTAATGTTTATTTATATTGCTTTTTAATAATTTGTAAAATTAGTCTACTTAGTAGTATTCATGTTTTTATACTGTTGTGAAATTTAAGCAATATATAAAATAAATAATTGTAAATTAAAATCTACCGGATTTTATCAACACTCCGTAGCATGAAAAAATACACTCAATACACATCCATATCGACTGAGGAAAGGAAAAAGTACGTAACCCACACAGAAAACAAATACAAGAGATACAAAATACATTAATTTTTTGATTTTGTGCCAAAACAGTACATATACCTTGAAGTGCATTAAGACTGAAATCGTTATTTTATTTACTTAAAATGATATTAATTTAATAAGTAATTTAAGAAAACAAATAAAATTGATGTCACGGAAATCTTTTTTCCTGGTCGTAAATTTGACAAACCATCCTTTTTTCAAAAATAAAAAGCAAAATTTAGATACTAATTCGACACTCACATCGTTTTGACAGAACATATATCAATATACAATACATGGTACATATAAAATAAATGGCATTGGTCTCTTTTTATCCGGTGGCTTGAAGAAAAGACAAAGCTTAAATTAAATGGTAACCTTAGTCACAGCGAAATTTTGTACTATCACACAGAGGTGGCTATTTTTTTTACTTCGTGCATAGATGTACATGAAATATACTAAACTTTAAGAGTATAAAAGATATTTTTAACTTCAGTATGCTACACGAAAAAGTTTTCTTTTCATGTTACATTAAACACTTTTAGGTCCGCGCTTTTGTCAAGTCGTATATACTTTTGTATCATGCGAAATTTCAGGCTATACTCTGACGACGCACGTAAACCTCCAACGCCTTGGAGACGCTATCTCCGCATTTGATAAGCCCAGGCTCACAACTATTCTATTTGCGCTTCGAAATTAATTGTTATTGCTCGACCATTAATCACGGGGATGATGAAATGCCGAGTATCACGTGCCCTATGTCAATTTCAAAGAAATAAATGTTATTTGGGTCGGTCACACTATTTACAAAGTCACGTTGACCGGACTCGTCGGTTTGAAGCAAATTTTAATCAGAATACAGGTTATTTACCTATTAAATCTTGGGTAATATTCAATTTTAGTTAACGCTTAGAATAGTGGTCCTCAAACGTATTCACATAGCGGAAACGGAAATCGTAAGAAAAAGCTCTCTTAAATGATATAATTTTTGACATATACTATAAAAATATTTGCTATTTTGCTCGTGTATTGTAGATGTTGAATATTTTCATAATAATAAACAGCTTCTCACCTTGAGTGTTTTATTTTCGAGAAAGCTTTTTATTTTCATTAAAATTCACTTACACGGAAACTAATTAGTGTGCACGTATTTTTATCTCTACATTTTAGCGCTGAAGGTTGGTTTATTATAATGAATTAATTTAAACATTTTTCATTTCTTAATTAAAATTTGTTTGTTTTTAAAAAGACACAACTAGTTGAATTGATGTACGTAGAATATTTTTTCAAGTAAAATTGTCCATAGCTTCCAAAAAATGCTGATGCAGTATAAGATAATTATTGTATTTTCAAATATTGGTTGCTAAAAATCCGATGGTGATTGATTTTAAAAAATATATCGTTACAAATCTTCTTCCAGTGAATTTACAATTACTGCAGTATTTATCTTTCCATTTTATACTAAAAATATCGAAATACGACTAGGATTCATAAAGAATTGCTCAATTTGAAATTACTGAAATATAAACAAATTTAAATAGTGTAACTGGCTTGTAAAATGCAGTTCTTATGATACAGATATATTTTATAATAGGTACAAAAGAAAAATACCCAAATATCGTGGTACTAAAATTTTTCTTCTAGATAAAAACGAATTCAAATTCTAAATTATTCAAAATTGGTAAACTTCCACATATTCACATATGGAAGTTTACCAGTTTTAAATCATTTAGAATTTAAAATAAATTTCGATCAAGCACCACCAGGCAAAAATATTGATTATTAAAAACGAATTCGATAAGGATATTAATTTAAAAGTGTAGTTAAACTAAGTGAAAAATGAATGTATCACTTTTTTCACGGCTGAAACGATAGAAAAACAAAAACAAACAAAAGACGGTATTTTTTGTCCAATATTTTTTTATAACATGATTAAAAATACGCCATGTATAATTTGAGAAAATCTTGGTTTTGATGATGTTACGTTTTGATTAGAACCAACAACAAGAGAGATCTGCTAGATTTGAAAAAAAAACCTATCAAACGTATGACTGAATGTCCAATAGATTAAGTGATTGGCTGAAAATCCTCGCGTAAACTTCTTGACAATGGTGTGGTATATTTGCTTTCTGGAGTGGTTATCATCATATTGTTGAGATCCATATTGACTGTAAAAAAGAAAAGGACGAAACCCTAAATTTTTTAAAATAGCTTTTATTCGATAATCAATGTATCCAACTTAATACACGTTACATTAAAAGGAAGTAAGTTGAACATGTCGAATTAGTGTCTAAATTTAGTTTTTAATTTAAAAAAAAAAATGACTGGTGAAATTACCGACCCGAAAAAAGAGCTTCCACCTAATCAATTTTATTTGTTTTTTTCAATAACTTATTTAATTAATATCATATTAAGTATATAAAATACCAGTTGCTTCATGCACTTCAAGGTTGTTTTTCTGTAATGTTTTGACTTTGGCTCAAAATCATTAAATGAATGTGCCTCCTCCTGTAAAAAAAAATATGTGACTTTCGTTCTTTTTCTTTTTCACAGTCGGTATTCTCTATTTTCAAAACAATCATGGTATGAAAAGTTTATCAATTAGAATAATATCCATACACCTATCATAACTTTTTAAATAAATATCTTTTATAAGTCTATAATTTCATGAAAATATAATGTATTAAATTACACGCACATTCTAATTATGTAGCGAAGAAATAATGCCACACCTGAATCTATTTCGATGTACACAAAAGCGTTTCGGTACACTGTCAGCAAATCACTTGTTTAGAAACTACGAAGAATCTTGTAGGTACATCGATTTATCAAACAATGGTGACAGCTTTATTGTCAAACCAGAACGTGTCGTAGTCGATGGAACTTTCTGAAAATTATTTGCAAATTACATGAAAATATAATTAACAAATTGTTAATTGAGTGATGTCTTTGTATAGTGCTGGCTTATTTATGATTATATATAACATAAAGAAAACACGTAACAAAATCATTCTTTTTTTGCTGAACTTTTTTTATTTGGATTTGCAGTTTACTTTTGTTTCAACTACCTTATTCCAGCTAATGATTTAATGACAACTAACAAAAATTTCTATCCAAAAAAACTTGCAAAGCACTAACCCCATTATGATTTTAAAATCCCGATACTCATTTTCCCTTCCATTACCCGAATCCGGATATTGTAAAACTAGTTTCATAAAAATATTAGATAAAAAATAAAGATATTTTTTAAAAGAAAATCATAAAATCACTTGTTAGTACTGTGCATAAATACAATATATGTTTGTTATAACCTCTGATTGTATACATGATACAGTGATTTTCAAGACGTCTTAAATATTTAAGGTCAAGCAAATTGTGGCCGTATATTAAATGTAGAAGATATCTAATAATTCAGAGATCAAATCTGAGATGGTTGGATTTTTAAAGCAAAGGCAATGAAGAAAGTTTGCCGCTGATAACCAGAAATGCACACTGCCTGATTAGAAAGATCTCGATAAACTTGTAGGATGATGATGGTGTTTAATAGAAATGCATGTATACATGCAGATTTAAAAAAAGTAAATATAGGTATCGAATTTGGATCATGCATTTTTGAGGGGCAAATATTAGATTAAATAAGAAATTTTTGTACTATCTTTGCTTCTAAAATAGAGAATATAGATCTACACAGTGTGAAGATATCCAAAAGTAGAATATATGGATTTCCGCAATTTCAAGACGTCTTTAGGGATTATTTTCACGAGAATTGTTTTTAAGACAATTATTCAACCCAGTCTTGCATTTTTGGGTTTTTAAAATTCAACAGATGGGAAATTGAACCCCTATTCCCCGGATAGTTAGACACACACGCTGCCAACTACGCTACTAGGGAGGCACATATGAAAATATAATACCTGTTTAATAATAATTCATTAAGATAATATATGGGACTCTATGGGACCGTACATGATTATTGAAGTATTTCTACATAATTTTTGTTATTAATATGAACTGATTTACAAGAAGATATTTCAGGAAGAGAACAAGAAGAAGAATTACTAAAAATGGCAAAGGACAATAAACTTTAATAAATTTTTTATTTAAAACTACATTCGCTTTTTCTGTACATTACTTGTTTTTGAATTTTCAAGCAAATAAACCATTATTGAAAATAAAGTACATTTTTATACAGTATAATAATAATATTTTTACCATCAATATTAAAAAAAACAGCTGAAGAAATAGATTTCGGTAAGTTGGCAACTTTAATTTTCCTCAACAAAATGTTACGTGACATAGTCTTAGAAATGAGCACAATAATAAAAAATCTTAATGAAATTAGAGCCAACATAAAATGTGGTTTTTGTGTACTTTATGTTTCTCAACATATTGAACGGACAAAATCCTGGCACAAGAAGTCACATAAAAAAGTTTGGAAAGTCTTCCGTCAAAAGTTTCGATGTTTCTTACCATAAAAAGTGTTCGAAGGCTCATAAACAGTTGTTAAGCGTGTCAATGCAGCCTTGAAGAGGCTCGTAAAGTTACGCAGTGGCATAAAATCTTTCCGTTAAGAATAAATAGCTCACAATTGTTGGCTATGCCATTACATTAATGAGAATTTTATCTGCCATAAAGATAAAAGAAAATATGAAAGTTATACAAAGCAAAGTGAAAAAATCAGAATATTCAAACTCTAAATAACCGAGCCATTTCGTTTTAAAGATATTTTAAAAATATTTATTTAAGACCGTCTTAGAGATATCTCAATCTTTGAAACTGTCATCTTACTATTTGATAAGTCACTATATTAATTCCTGCGTATTTTGAGAAATTTTGAAACAATCTAAAATAAAACTTAAAAATAAAATCAATAGTATATTTTCATTCGTTATCAACAATCTGTTGCTATCTTATAAGTAATTTTATTGATACATAATGACCATGGAATTGATGTGAAAATTTGAAAACTTCATTTTCGACATTATCTTTGTTAATAAATTTGTTTCGCGTCAATAATCTGATTTTTTGTAACGCGTTAAAATGAAAAATATTGTCTATACTGGTTTAACTCTTTATCAATATCTGTATTGATATTTTAAGGTCTACTATTTACAAAATCATCGTCACAAAAGTTAATAAAACACTGATCAGTTAAGTGTTAAAATCAAAACAGGACACACTTGTAAACACGCATATAGATAATGTTGTTCAGTATGTCCTGATAACTACACAAATAATCAAAAATGTAAGCTGTTTTTTATTTTAAATTTAACCTAACTTAACCTAACCTAACCTGCCACTGGTTATGCCAATACGGATGACAATAGTAATGTCTAAAAAATACATCGTTTATTGATATCAGTCATCTAGTTAAGGTGAGTACGGTACATATTATTTTATAAATTTCTAGAATAGAATATTTCTCAATAATATCTGTTATTTTTCTTTACTTTCTCATAATTTCTTTGATTGACTTATATTTATTGTTATTTTAAAGATACTCTCATTGTTTTCTTTATGTTTTTTTTAAAAATCTTTAACCGAAACTGTTTTGTAGTTTTTGTATACCGGGTCGTAAAAACCTTCAATTTATGATTGATTGAATTGGAATAGAAAACTAATTTTAAGCGTAAGCAACATTTGGATTAATATTTTTAAGGCTACATTTATTGCGTATTACTATATGTTTAATTTAATGTTATTGTTGTTAGTAATGTGAATATGACGGAAGCGAAAATGAAATGCAATCCTGCCTCATCATACGCCAATCGAAATTCACCAATGGTCATCGAGCAGCGGGAGTGCGGTGTAATATGATTGTGCAAAGCGCGGCAAAATTAATTTTTGCGGAGCTCGTCAAATTGGTGCTAGACGCCGACAAGCGGCGCTGCCGTCCCGACGATATTTCCGGCGACAAATGAAGGGCCCACGAGTATCGGCAGGTCGTGTAGTATATTTTGTCAATTGATAAAATAAATTAAAACAAAACAGAACCCAGAAAATATGGATATATTCATGTGTTGTTTCTTGTATATCTAACAAAAAATTAGGGTATTCAAATTTTTTTTTGAGTATGCATGATTATACTCTAGTAAAATTATAAAATAGTTAAATTGTTTGTCACTTAATTCACTTTTAATAATGCTAAAATGTTCTTTAGTGGCCAAATGGTAGGTGTGCGGGTTTCAGCGCCGGAGATTCCAAATCAATTTTTTACAGCTGTATAAAGATTAAAATGAAATGAAAAATTGTCTGCTCAAAGAATTTAACAAACGGCTGACAGTAAATTATTCAAAAAAATATACCAAAATATATTTTTATATCGTATAGGGACTATATAGCAGAGATTCCTGGAAGTGCTACCTGGTAGTCATATGTTCCTTATAGAGAGCGAATACAGCAAAGGAAAGAATCTAGCGATAATATAGTTATATATCAAGCACCATCAGTCAAAAATATTGATTATTTATGTATGTAATGTTACACTATTAAAAAAACAGATATGACAGATTTATATAAAAAAAATTAAATGTAGTATAACCTAGAGAATTCATTTAAAATTATAGAAGTCAGAAACTTGTACTGCCATAAAAAATGTGAAGTGTTTAATAAATGTGAAAAAACACGGATTATTGCTTTGAAACGTCAAACTTAACTTTTGAATGAACCCAAAATTTCTAAGAAGTATCCCGGAAAAGATTTAAAAAAAAATAACAATGATTTTTTTACGCCATTAGAAGTTTTTGATGTTGAAATATGGGTTAGACTGAAGAAAGATTATAAACCGCCATCGCCAACGCCGTCAATGGCTTTCGATGGTTTATCCAAAGTAGAAATCCTCTCTCGTTAAACCAAGAATTGTGACCAATAGTTAATTCGCTATCTGCAAACCGTGGCATTTAATTAAAACATATTGCCAGCAATTAGTTATGTGTAATTATACGCATGCGAAATATATCGCGCACGCAGAGTGGGTTATAAAGATGTCAAAATGATGGTCCAAATGTCGCGCAATTTACCATGTTTGCACATATCTACCACACGAGTTGATACTTTAGCGAGAAAATGTATTCATATGAAAGAATTTACATATTTTGGATACCCCAACAGGAAAACAGACACAGTGGTTAATAAAGTAGCGTAGGGATGCCGTGTTCACGGATATTTGAGGTGTTATGCGGATTAACGGATGTTTGAGTATTTTCAAGGATACTCTCGGTGAATTTGTAAAAAATACTATGCCAAAGTTGTTTTGTTAAAAATAAATTATTAGACGGAAGTTAGCGCCGTGATACCGTACCAAAGCAGATGCATGTTGCGCGTGCCATATTTTTACTATAGAACTAAACAGCCAAAGGCCTTTTGAATAATACCATAGTACTGTGAGCACTATTAATAAAGCAAAACACTCCCGTTGTTACTCCGTCGTTAAAGTATTGGTTTAACCAATATCCACGGTGCGTGATCTGAAAAATAAAACACGTTTTCAATTAATTAAGTAGTTTATACAATATTATATACTGAATATATATTCTTTCATAATACAGCAATCATATGATTTTAAAAAAACTTACACACCGTCATATATTTACTTGTATGTATGTATATATATATATATATAATTAATATTTTAGACTGATGGTCCTTGATGGAAATTGATTTTAAATTATTTAAAACTGGTAAACTTCCATATGTGAGA
>JAGVSQ010013869.1:0-10884 GCA_022683975.1 Rhyacophila evoluta
GATTAAGACCAGGTGTGAGGACGGGGCGGGTGGATGGTGGGCACTCTTATTAGTCATAAAAATCATGTCTTCAAATTGCATAGATACGTGTGCTCTACTTTCAGAGTAGTCATTTCCACACGGTGTAGAAAAAAGTTATCAATAATTTTGAAGGTTCAGAAAACACAGTTTGATTAGTAATTTTCCAGTTTAGACAAATCCAGTAATCATTCAGTCAGTATTCAAGAGATACAGAGCGGACAAGATGAAAAAAAAGTAATATCTCACTTATTTATGTGATACGTTTAATGAACATCTAATATTTAATCTCAAAATGCATCAGAGCTTACTTTCTGGGACTCATCTTTTTCTGTCATTATACATGATAGCGGTTCGACGATCAGCTTTCTTCAAAGAAAAGACATGCATTCGACAAAAAACATCGCAACTCGCTCTACTCAAATTAAATGAATTAACGCATAGAGTGATAGAAAAAAATACATAATTATGGGTACTATTATTTTCGCTCTGTTGCTGCCAAAAGAAAAACTTGCGAACATCGCAAGGTTGCATTGCTAAGCTATTAATTGGCTAATGTGCAGTAACATCAATGCGCGGGTATCTACGCAACCCGGAAAAAATATTTGTAAAGCATTCAAATAACGAATACTATAATTAAACTTTCTTTTCGGCAACCTAGAGATTAACAATTGTCATCCAGAGAATGTAAATTAAATTTCCATATCTGTCAGATTAAAAAAAAAATTAAAAATGCAGAACTGGATGCCCTATCTGACAATCAATCCTCGTAATGAAATAATCTGTCGATACGTGTCTATAGATTGCGAAGATCTATAAACTCCAATTCCGAAGCGAACGTGGTAAAAAAACACCAGTAAGAGATTTTTTTCTACAGTATTAAAACATAATATAGATCCATCTTTCATGTTATTTTAGTAATTTCCTACTGAAAATGTCTAGCAATATAAATTCACCAAACGCGGTTTTTGATGTATCTCATTAGTAGTTTTATGAATCCTGAGTAACACTGAACAATTGTATTTGTCAAGGATACAGCAGTGAATATTTCACGTACAATATTTTTACATTTACACATATAAACTTTACGCTTATTTCACTTTTAATTTAATTATTTATACTGTTCATTTATTAAAAATCCTTTACTAAAGTTAACATAATACAAGATGCTTGCGAAAGAATGGATTCCTCTAAGAATAAATCCCAAGAGTTTGCAAGCGCATAAATACCAGAAGCTTCTAAGAAGTCCATCAGCACTAGGCTCCCATAACCTTCGCATTGAGTGAGGAATTCCAAGAATTTGCTGGAGTCTTTTCCACAATTACCATACCCTTGCGCTGCGTCTGGTCGAATGTGTACGAAAAAAGCACAAGTATACACAAGTGGGCACATCGCGGTTTGCCCGCGCCTCACTGGCAGCGCACACAGGCCCCTACACCACTGACTGCTAGCTCACTCGCTGAGAACTTAGACGCATGTTTATCACTTTAATGTGATACCAATACCATCGTTCCAGATTATTTATTTATCAAAGTTAATTAATGTTTTAATCTTTTAGTTTTTAACACACATTATTTGCTTAAGTCAATAGTAGTCACACATAGATATTTCAATTTATATTCAATGGATATCAGTAAATATAATTTGATATCAGTATTACAATGAGGCTTATAGTGAAATTTATGATCTGATATGATGAAAATATATGAAAATTTAATAACTCATTTTCTTTGAATATATAATTTCAATAAAATGGCTACTTTTCTTCCGTTTCTTTTAGTATTAGTATTGTAGTCTTCTAAAAAATTCAATGTTGTCTGCCTCATGATCTAAAATGATCAAAAATATCCAATATTAACGTGTGTATTTGGAAGCATCTCGCATATGAGTCACAATAATGATAAAATTGTCAAATAAATTAATTATCTACGTTGATACTAATTTATACACATACGTGATATATATATAATTTTGTGTTATATGTAATTTTATTTAGAAATTTAAAAAAAATCAAAATAGTCTCGTAAAATATGTTTTTAGATGTTGTGGTAAAAAATGTCTCTGATTTAAAATTTTAACTGATTACGCATAACAGCTGTTGTTTTTGTGTAATATTTGTTTAGATAGCAGAGGCAGGTAGAATAGTAACCTTACCTGTGTGACCAAAGCACACCTTTTGCCAGTCCAGTAGGCCGACTGATCCGCCGATCTCGTCCGTGTCGCTTTTTCGTTCCTCCCGCAGCAGTGTTCAGTGTTGCTGTGCCAGTCACGTCGGCCGCTCGTCTCCGCGCTCAACAGTCATCCGCCATCTTGGGCGCTCTCACTTCGGTACCATAACATAATCGCTTGTCAACCGTGGCATAAAACAATCATAAGCTAACGTAATATATCTATAATACATCATATCGAGTGTCGAATAATGTAAATAGAATCTTCTGTTTGATGTTTTCGAGTTTTGTGTGAAGAAATGTCAACTGGGTAGGAAGTTTCGCTGCAAATATTCGAAATTGATATCGGAATGTGACTTGGAGCGCTGTGACTGTGTGTGTCGCCTCGTGTGGATACTGGATAGAGAAGATATCCGAGAAAACGTCAGGAAAGAGAGAGTCGAAGAGTCGCGAGTGATAAAAAGCGGTGGCCCGTCGGTTACTCTGGCTACGTGTTGTTGTCATTGTATTGGTTTGTGTGAGATTTCGTTATATGTGAGCGAGTACGATTGTCATTGACTACGATAAGTAAAACCGAGTGCAACTACGGGTTTTGTAAAACGAACAGAGCTTTCAATCCAACAATCACAACCTGATAAAACCGTTTATATAATACACGGACTTTATGTGAGTTATATTGAAGTTTACGTCTCAATTTCAGCGTCATAAATAGACATACGAAGATAATAATAATGCATACTGAGGTTAATGCTCTGATACGAGCTTTTTCTATTGCCTCGCATCCTTCAACTTAGATTGATTTGAAAAGCGATTTATACAGCGGAATGATGATGTAGCTAACGATACAAATTACACGATGCTTTGATTTCCAAGAATTACGTGACATTTAAAAGTTAATACTTGCACAACCAATATACTTTGTAATACATATTTACCAAAAAGGTTTTTGGTAATAATTGTTTTAATTACTGCTTATTACGATAATTAATAAAAAATAGTTGATTGAACAATGTGATAGTGCTGTGAAATAGTGGTGCATTCCAAAACGAGAAAAGTTCAGAATTGTTTCAGTGATATATAATTTATGTTGATGCTTATTAAATTGTATCAACATGAACTCAAGATAACATCAACTTTATTAAATAGGTAAGAAAACATTTGAGAGTGTATTAACTAATGTGATTCATATGCTAGATACAGCATGATAACCTATGTAGGGATTAAAAATTTCGAGAAATGAAAAAAAAATCGAAATTAAAATTTAAATATTTTCAATTCGGTTGGAATTCGGAATACGAAATTTTGAGGTTTCTCGTTTTTGTTATGTCTTGCCGTATCAAACAAACGCAAATTCAGTTTTTTAATCCCTAACCGTTTGTATTATTACCGCATGCTTTCATAACAAACTGCTTTAACAATATGTAGACAAAGTGAAGCTAACTTTCAGCACTCGTAATTAGTTTAACAGTGTGATCAAAAGTGTACTGGAAAATTTGAGAGAACTTCATATTATAGAGACTAGATTTTAGTATGTCTATTGTCTATTACAATTCGTAGCTATAGCATATATACAGTACTAATATGAATACTAAAGAAAGCCTATTTTATGAAATATTCAAACTGTGACAAAGAAATGCATCTTCTTTATTAAATTATGTAAAATAATTACTTACAAACTCAATCGATCAACGCTTAACAGTCAAGTATCGGTTATTATTACTATTTAAGTAAAACTCTGTGGAAAAATATTAGCATGGAATATTATGAAATGAAAATACTAAAATTCGGTATAAAAAATTTTTTTTTCAGCCACTCTATTAATAATCATGAAACTCTTTGCTTATAACGGTAAACTATGGAAATAATTTAAGTAACGACGTATGTATGTAAATCAGCTAATCCATTTTAATACAATTCGCTAAGCTTTAATTTATTTCACATACCATGTGAGTTGGTAGTTATAGCGCTACATATTCACAAACCGAGTCGTATCTGGGGTATGAGCTATGGCCACTATGACCCCAGTTATAGGCGCCTTCCTGCCTCGGCACAAATGAAAAATGTCTGCAATAGCTTCAATACAACATACCTCCCGGTACATACGTAATATTTGTTATCTTTTTGCGGATGATTGAGTGAAGGTAATAATTTAAGATAACTATGTACGGTCACTGGTAATTAAAAGAATTATCTACTCTCCACTGTAAATGCGTATCGTTTAAATTTATTGTCGTTATAAAATGGACAACTGACCGTCATTAAGTTTTTTACGTATTTTTTTTTATTCAAGAGAATATTTTCTGCACACATTCCATTCTAAATGCGGATATACGTATAATTAGTGCAATAATTATTCACTTATTATTATTTATCTCTAGGTTTAATAAAATCGTTAGAAGTGTACATTTACCGCCCACCGTGGAGCAGAGGTTAGCACGATCTGATCAGTAGATCATAGGTCCACATATTTGCTGCCGAGAGGGGGCGATATCTGAGACTCGAATAATATTGTCACTGGTCTAACGTATTTAATCACATTTTACAGTAAAAAAATATGGTTAAATATGCGTAGTAATGTATATATCCCGAAAGCTTCGAAATTTGCTTATCAATATTTATAAACTAATAATAAAACCGAAGAGGAAATTGAATGTTGTTTCATCTGCGAAGTAAAGGAATATGCGTTGCATTAAACAATTAAATTTTTTGTCCTTAGATATATGACATTTTGAGAAGATTTTTTTTTATAATTTATTCTAAATTTGTTCAATTTTTTTTACATATGTGAAATAACTAGTAGAAATAACATATTGTGGTGTCGTGGCATAGACCAAAGGCTTACCACGGGCCGAAAACTTCGCATCGGTAGCGCTGGGTTCGATTCCTGTTTTAAAGTAAAAGCCTCATTTGTTTATTTGAAATCAAGATATTCGTAAATATTTATATTATATATAGGTACTATGCGTATATCAAGTGTATGTAATTGAAAGAGAGGAATATGTCTTGTCTCGATGTCCATATTCTTTCCTTTTCTTGATACGATCTTTATTTTTTTAGAAATGAAAAAATGAACATATCCTATGAGTATATATCTTAAAATGGCTTGAAATAATTCCTCATTTTTTATTATATCTTTGACACTGTTAACAGATTCTTAAAACATAAAAAAATTAACGTTCAGTTTAGTTATCGTTTCTGATATTTTATAATATACAAGGATAAATCACGTCTTGTATGTAAAGTGATCAACATTTTTATTTGGTGTATTTTTGCAATAATATTTACATACGATCTTGACATTTACGAAAGAGATTAAAAGATTACTCAGTTTATTGTTGTGAATTTTTTATTTATGTAAAGTAGATTTGTTTCCTCGGTAGGGTAGAGGTTAGCGCGTCCGCATAGCGATCTGGGGAATGTGAGTTAAAACATTAAAAAATGTAGGACTGGATGTCCATTGGGTTGGGCATTTATTGTTGACAAAATTTTTTTGCGGAAAATAATCTGGCGATACGTCTTTACATTGCGGAGATCCATATTCCACTTTCAGAGTGGATATCTTCACACTGTATAGATTCATTTGATTCACTTGGAGAGTTAACATAGTATGAAAATAGATTAAAAACTGTAAATACGATATTTCTGGACTATTGTTAAAAATGTCATCTCAAAGAAAATACGCGTAATAGAACCTCATCCGATGAAATGTTTTGTACCGTTGATGTCGACGAATGTGAACGCAACTGATATATTTAAAAAAATCTAGCGTGTCAAATCAAGCGAAGCTTTGGTATGCATGGACTTGTATACGCTTATTGTTGTGCGCGGTTTTGTTTGATCACCTAATAAAAAGGTTCACAACCTGAGTTTAGACATGGATCAGAATTGACTTCGTAACAAAAATACATATGCCGTGAGATGCCAAAACTTTGAGTTCAATAGATACCTTGAAATAATTTTATACCTAAATATCAACTGTCTAACGACTGTGCTATAAATCTGGCTAAAAGTTAAACGTTTACCAATAATTTGTTCGCAAAATATATAAAATGATCTCATGAATGACTTCCTTATAAACTTTAAATACTGCAAAATTTAAGATGAATAGAGCTCGCATTTCAAGAGATATTATCATAGTATTTTCTCGATAAAAATATTTGTGAAACGATCATTTAGAAAAAAGATTTTACCGCCAATATCCATTCCGAATATGAAAAATATACATCAGTACCGCGTCATGGGTAGGAGGCATCCTTGGGTAAAAAGTTTTTTGAACTTCCGTTTACAATTTATTTATGTTTCCACTGATTTAAAGTTTGCACTTTTAAACTTTCTAGCCACACTAAAATATCTTATATTTTTATAGTCTTATTTAGTTGAATTCATTCTACAAATATTATTGTCCATAATTAATACTGGCGAATTCATTACATTTCTCTTATAAAAAGGCGGCCTCTTATGCGGTGCACAATCTAGATATTAGAACTGCGCGGTCTTGGTATGAATCTTTACTATACGAAAACCCTATTATTAACTGTCAGCTAATTGCTGATTCCATTGCATAATAAGCATTTTTATGTATAATACATACGCATATGTGTGATTTTAGCCCGCGACCTCTGGCTCTATAACTTACACTAGACATTTTTAAGCGATCAATGCAAGAATTGAAAAAGAATGATGGTATTATATACTTGTCGAAAAACTGATTTTAATAATGTGAACATCGAATTCAAAGAACTTTTGTTGCTGTTTTTCAAAAGTGTTACTGCTTATACGACGTTCGGAGTTTTTTGTTAAGTAAAAATGTAGGCTTTATACTAATTTAACATGTTACTTTAACTTGAATAGCGGTATGCAAAGTTAAATAAATTTACAGTAATTCATCAGTTTAATGTAAATAGATAAAAATAATATTTATGGTGGAGTTGTAAGTGAGTCGTAATTTTATTTTAAGTACCTGCTTTGACACGTTAGTACTAGATGCCATTATTTACACTAACTGTGGCTGAATAACGGTAATGGCTTTTGTTGCCGCATTCACCATCTGAGATATAGATTTACCAATTATTCATGCTGAATAATACAATGAGAGTTTTAAGCATTTCTCTTCTTGGACTTTTTACGCGTCCCAAATCGGTGTAAATGTACTATAGCTTATATGGATAAAGAATTTAATACACATGCCGTACCGATGAATATAATTACAGTTAAAAATGAGCAAAAGATAAAGTCATCATTTTAAAAAATCTAAAACAAATTTGAATACACGATTCTTATTGAAAATTAAACAGTTCGTCAATAAAACTTTGAAAAAGATAAAAACTTAGGTTTTACAAAATACAGTAGGCCCACGTAATTATATGGATTTTCTTCCACCATTTTCCGCGAATGTATGGAATCAGAAATTGTAGTCAGCTACTTGTAGATAGAGATTTTCGTGCATACATAGCAAAATTCAAAAATAAAAGCTGAAGAAAAAAATGAAGAGTTTTAACAAAATAGGTAAGAAATAAGGCAATTGACTGTTCTGATTCTTAGATCTTAGATCCTCGAGAAACTATTTAACAATTATTTAAATAAAAATAAGTAGTGGCGATAAACTTATGAGAGTACATGAAAAAGATAGTAAATGAAAATATCGTTAATAAAGATTTTTAATTGGTACTTATTTTTTTTCATAAATAAATGACATTTTGATGATTTTTTAAAACTGTATCCGCTCCAAATGTGAAGCATAAGTAGTATACACGGTGAATATTTATCACTTCTGGTTTGTTTTAAAAAAAGATGGTTGCCAAAAAGTTGTCAATTTTTTATGCAGCTGTGGGGTATAAAACAAGCAATTTCTAGTTTCGAAGAATCGCCAATGTTTATTCATTCGGCCAACAAGGCGATTCTATGGTAGATTATTGTTACTTTCAACAACTTTAGTTAAGTTCTAGCGTACTCAAGAAGTATATTTTCAACTAATAGCAGTGTAAAATATACTTTAAATAAACGCAAGTTAAAAGTAGATCATATAATACAAACTATTCTAGTCTGCTTTGAAATAATTGTTGAGAGTAAAAATGTGTAGATGTTGTTTTTATCTTCAACAATAACTGTGTTATATTTTCAGATGATGTGTTGTAATATATAAGATATGATAAAATAAATTCATAATATATAGCGAAGAACATTAATTTCAAATATATTGTGATTATATATACGTAGAAATCACTCGAAGACGTTTTTTTCTTCCAAATCATTAAGTATTTGCAATGGATTAACAGTGCTAGAAATGGAAAAATTCCCATAAATGCATAAGAAATGTGCTCATTTATGATAGTATAAAATACCACATACTACTCAAATTATCTAGTATCAAATTCTGTAAATGAGAAAAAAATTATTTATTTTAGATGTGAAATTAATGAAGAATTTTAATGATAATTATTACTATTGAATATTTTTTTAACTGTCCCTATCACCATAGTATGATATTAATTTTTATAATGGTGTTAATATATTTTGTATGAAGACATTTCCGCTTCCAATGCTATTATTATTAAGATGCACTAACTTATGCACGGTTATGGGCATATTTTATTTATTTATGTTAGATGTTTTTTTTAATGTATATAACATTATAAAGCTCAAAAGCATATATTTGAATGAAAAAATCATTTTCTAATCTCACCTCCGCCTTCAAAGTTGACCGTGCATTCCATCCGAATCAATAAATCAAGATTTATTTTAGATTTAAGAATATTTTGACCAATAAAACATGTAAGCTTGGGCAGGTGAGCCTCGGAATGAGATTTTATCTAGTGGGACACTGCCATACAGAGAATGCTTTATATAGGACTTTGTCCGCCGGGAATAATAATTCACATTTTATTATTTTTTCTCTTCGAAAGTGGATCATTAGAATATCCACAATATCTTTGTTTTTTGAAGGAGGGCTGTAAGTCAATGAACCTGTTTATTTAAATTCTATGAACTTACGACACAATTTTTTTCTATTGAAACCAAATCAATGAAAACGATAATTTATTATTATACAACTTCATCACATAGAAGTCAATCAAAAGTAAAAATGTAAAAAATCTGTTTGCAGTGTCAGTATACAACTTAAGTATTTTTGTTACTATGAATTTAATTATCATTTTGAGCGAGATTTAGGTGTTGAGCCTAAATTATGATTACTCCAACCCAAGTAAGACCAGGTTTATAGTTAAAATTATAGCATTTTGAATTCATTGTTATAGCTATAACAAACCGCTTAATCACAAAGAAATATTGTTGTGTATGACCAAAATGAGAAAAATTGTATTTTTTATTTTGCGATTGTGAAATAACAGGTTTGAAATATTCATCATTTTGTTTAACGACATTTTCTTAGTGTCAACGATTTGCATTTTACTTTTAATGTAAATGGTCTGTTTTTATCGTCCGTAACTTTAATTTTATCGCTGTAAAAAGCAAGATAATTTGAAACGATTTTCCTATTATTAAAAAAATCGCATAATTAAATTAAATAAGATGACGAGATAAAATTAAGTTACTTTGATCTATTTAAGAAACCAAATTTAAAAGCTATTTTCTTCTTCTTGCATATCTGCTCCCTGAATGGAGCATATGGAAACTACGTGGCGTCTCCAAAAATCCCTGTCACCCGCCAGTATTCATGCGTCCTCCCAGGCCATCCCAGGCATCCCGTAACTCCGCCGAATATTTACTATAAATAATATTCAGCGGCCTTCCGAGGTACTGACAACTAGTCAGCTTGCAGAATATGTAGGTCAGATCCAGACTCTCTTGAGGCATCCGCAATATGTGGCCATGCCAGGTCCAGCGTCGCAGCTTTACTTTGTCAGAGATAAGTGGCTGCTTGATCCGTTCTCTTATTTTCTAATTTCGAACGAAGTCATAGCAATGTATATCCCGAATTATAAACTAATAATTATTTGTTAGCAACACATGTGAAAGTTTGACATGATATATGCTTTGTCTTCATATTTGATTAGTACAATATTTGAGCACATTTTGATATAAAAAAATGAAATTGATCATACTAAGAGAATATCTAAGATTGCTTATAACATATAATTTTAAAAACATAAAGCGATTTGTTTTTATTATGTAACAGAAGATATATGTAATTTTATATTGATGTGTATGCGTTTTTTTCGATGCAAAATACGCAAAAAATGTATCCACGAGGTCATTATATTAAAAAATATCAAGTAAAGATATACACTCATAATGCCTTTTAATATTGCAGTGAACGTAAGTCACGACTGTGAAGTTATAAGTCAATGGATGAAATGAGAGATTGATTGACCTCAGGGATCCAAAGTGTGATCTTTGACATCGCCGTGCCATTAAATTTAAAGAAAAAAAAACACTATTTTTATTGCGTAGGTGATAGCTAAACTGGGTAAATTTATTAAAATTATTAATACAAAACGCTATGAAATATAATAATAAGGATAATTTCATATACATATTTTATAATATGTTATCTACAATGAACTATAATTTTCAGTTTTGACATAGGTATGTGAAAAAATTCTTATATGATAGAAGATAAGCCTTCTGTAAACGTTTGAAACATTTATGTCTTTCTTACTGAAAAAATTGTAATCGATTTTTCAGATAATCTAATATATAAAAGTCAAAATATGTATGTTCGTTCGTTCGTTCGTTTGTC
>JAGVSQ010013870.1:0-10883 GCA_022683975.1 Rhyacophila evoluta
CGGCATCTTCAGGCTAAATTATATGTGGGCGGTGAGCGAACATATAACATACTACGGAAAGCGAAACCCGGGTCGCTAACAGTGATCTCAGTTTTAAATAATTCAGTATAAATATTATTATTGGTGCCTATTTCAGTGACAGTGTACTTACTATATAATAATTTATTATATGAAACATCGTAATAACTGACCCAAGAAAATGTTTACTTAATTAAAGATTTAACCTATTTCTCTCCATTGCAGAAAATAATTTATCCATTGGTTAAATAAAATTTACATGTACATTATATACATACTGAAAAAATAATATAAGTAGACCGCAATTTCAATTGGAAACATTGGTTGAGATAAGTTTGAACATTTAGAAAAATCAATTTTATACAGAGCTACTTATTAATACAAATAAGATTATAGTATTTAATTATTGGGTTTCAAATAAATACATAGTCATGTTCAACATAAACTTTGTTATACGATTTACAGGGAAACAAAAACATTGATGTGAACTTACATAAATTATTAAATTTAAAAATTACATGTATGATAATGGCGAATGTGAATAATTGAAATTCGTTATATTCATAAGTTTAGTATAGTATAAATAATATAATATAAAAATTAAGCAATATAACATAAAAGAATATGGAATTTTTAAGCTAAGTAATATGAAATATAATTCCATAAATAGTCTTATATTGGAGACAAATTAAAAGAATGTTGGAATTCATAGTTTCAAAATATTTTCCACGGATCGCTGTTTTGTAAAAGAAAATGTTTTGTGAAAAATATTGCGTTTCGTAGGTAACTGTAATTTCAGTACGTAACAAGTTTGACATTATGTACATGCTAAAATTTTCTAATATTACACCAAATTACATTCGATGTTTCGCAAGTAGATGGCGGAACTTCTGTCAAAAATTGTCACATGAGTATTTATGATTATAAAAAATAATAGAAATAAATAGCACACTTAAATGCAATAAAAAAACATGTTTAAAATTACAATAAATACAAAACGGAGCCAAATAGTATTTAAATTAATTTTTAACCTATATAATTTTGTCAAAATATTGTCACGAAAATGCTTAAATAAATTTGTGGAATTTCTTTTAACGATAAAATGCATCGTTTATCTTTTAAATTAAGAAAAATATTGCTTTCAAATTACGAAAGATTTATATATTTGAATTTAAAAATAATTTAATAATTACTTGTAATGAAAATGATGTCGTTGAAATGCTGAAAATTTGCAGGGCGATGGTATGTCAGATTCCTATCGTCCGAAAAATGGCGTCGTTTTTTTAGCCAACGCTGTAAGTTTCAACTATTTACCGTTAGATGACTCTATTGTGTTCGCGAACCGCTGGGTGCCATTATCGCGTGTCGCAATAAAGCTATTGTTTCAATATTTTTGTCTCGTCATTGTAGATGGCAGTACATTGATACAACTTATTTGTTGCTTATTTTATAAATATTTTATTGATACATAAGTTAATTAATATAAGTTTCATAATGTTAACTTTGTTTGAAAGGCAATAATAGAATATAAAACTCATTCTATTAATGCCGCACACAGTATATTCGATGTTTTTTCCGATTTTTTTCGGACTAAGCCAAAAAGTGGAAATAACTTTTATTAAATAAATATTACCTCGATCGTACTAATCGTATGTTAAGAAAATGCAAACTTTACTAGTATTGGAATAGTCAACATATTCAACAACCAATTATAAGAATTCTTGACAATCGTGTCTTCACATGGCGGAAATATACTCCGATTCCGGAGCGGACATCTTCACTACGGGCAGATCCATATGCTCCAGTTTCGGAGCGCACATGGTAAATACATATATATATATTTATGCGTCGGTGGATTCTTATAGTGGTTCTATTACATTGAATTTGAGAAATATTTGTATTATTTTTCTCTAGTATCCTCATTTATTATTTATATATATATTAAGTTCTTCTTCCATTACATTAGCCTTAGAACATAAGCAAAGGCAAGAAGAGGCTTGTATGTAGATGAAATATGTGTTGCTTTATATTCATTAAAATATTTGTGATTAATACATACTAAAAGAAAAGTATTTCATCAATATTAATTTGTTTTTGCGTTTAACACGTTGATCGCCATGTCAGCCACCGGTGGCCGACACCGAGGTATTCCAATTGGACTTACCAACCTAACTTCACACAATATATCTCCTCAAAAATACCTCAAAACAAATTAAATAATTGTTTTTCGACCTAATATTAAATTAAAAACGTAAAAACATTTTTTGGACATTTTACGAAAATCCTATTGGCGATCAACGTGTTAAATAAATTTAACTAAAATAAACCAATGAATTCATGATATAAGGATGGTACAATATCCAAAAATATGCAGGTTTTTCATGACTATTGGATATAAAGAAAGCATAATTCAGACTATTTAAAAATGAGGGAGTTTGATGGAAAATAGTATGTAATATAAATACTTAGTATATTCAAATCATGTAAACTTCCGAGTGCATCCTTTTTTTCGATTGTATCTTCACGCTTTATATGTATATTTTTGTATGTATACAGTTAACATCTTTCTATATATAGATTATAGATACTGAATGTCTAAAGCCGAAAATTTTGATCTATTTAGACTTTTATAAAATTAAGAGTATATAAAATTAAAATTAAATTTTAGAGTTTTTAAATTATCTTAGCAAACAAATCAAATATGTACTATTTAGTTAAACGAAGAATTTACCTACATCATAAAAATTCCAAAAGCTAAAACCATATCACAAATAATGATCCACATGAAGGCTAATCAATGCTTAAAATAGTTTGAATTTAAGATGGAACGTTACAGTTTACCAATTCACCAAATTCACGTACACTGACATCTAGCGTAAAAATAAAATAGTACAACTTATTTTTGTTTGAACTCTTGTACAATATTTACTTATTTCGATATATTCGCATGCGAGAACAAATTATTTTTGTTATGATTTTTATTCAATACGGTCCTGTTGTTCTTTGAAATTTATTCCTACATGTTTATTTTGCAATATTACCTAAAAAGGCAATAAAAGCGCATATCTAGAAAACACCTAATGCTTAAAGTGATTAATAATAACTGCAAATATTCTCTTATCGAATTTCGCGTTAGAAATCAAACGTCACCCGGACAGAAATTCTCATACGAAAGCAAACATCGTAAACCACGAAATATCTTATTTTATTTCGTAGTCAAGTAAAACCCTTGATAATATGCATTTAAAAATGCAAGTCATGGTCGTTGCAGTACTAACGCAAAGTACGTTACACTGCGGAAATAACAGTTCATTCTGATAACGCAATATTCTACGTTTATTGCGTGTTTTCTGAGGGGATTCCTCGTTTTGTCTAGTAAGACTAAAAAAAGATACTATAATAATATCATTTCCTTTATCCGGCGTCAAACCGCAACCCTTGTTGACAAGGCAGTTTAAGAAAACGATATGTGACACGCCATATTCGGATACAAAGTCCAGAAATCAAGGGTCATATCCGGGAATAACTTTTTGGTTACAATATAATTTTTAACTGTCACATCTAAAAATAATCGACTGAATAGAAAAATGGCCTTCCTTCTGAGATTTCGATGGATATATTCAGTGAAGCATTTATAGTTCGTAGTTTTTCTTGAACATATTATAAAAATAGCAAGGAGAAAAATACGGCCTCAATAATTTTATAGATGTTAAAACAATAGAAGTACGTATGTTTAAAAAGGTTGCTTTATTAATTTCTCGCTTGGATTATTGCAATTTATGATACACGTTTTCTATTTCTAGTATGCTAAAAATAAAAAGAATAAATACTAAAATAATTTGCTCAGCAAATAACCCGTTTCTATTTTTAATCGGAAATACACGGACGTCATCTGTAATGTGTGCATCTCTTGAGGAAACAGAAAAGTATAATTTTGTTCGACCGGAACTCCGATGTGATATGGTTCAATGCATCTGATATTTTCTTACTGGTTTTCGATAGGGCAACCATATCTTGGTATGCATCGGCCAAACAACACACTTGGTTCGGACCAATTATCGAGTTAAATGTGGCTCCAGCTATTGCAACACAAATAACGAACTTTTATTACGTGTTGTGGTCTTTACTTCCAATGCTTAATTTGTTTTCAAAACATTTATGTGATGTATTGTTACTACCGTATATTTCTTAGCATGGAAATACTGTAATATTTAAATAATAGCAGATTGTCTTCCACGTTGAATGTTTTTGTCTAAAAACGAGACAAATATGTGGGAATCAGTGATTTTAGTCGTATATTATGATTTATTAATTTTATTATTATATTGTATGAAATAGATAAATAACGTTGTGGTCGCAGTATCAATTCGGTATATTCTTACACCGGCCTCTTGAAGTGTCGATATCTAGGCCGAGAATCACTGAGTGACGTCACACGACGCATATGACGTATGACGTCGCGTCGACAGCACATAATATTTTTTTAAATGCGACACAAACCTGTTTTCTATGGCCCGTGACACTATATGGTACAAATCTACTGATTCACGGTATAATAAAGCGGTGCCTGCCAAAGTTTCGATTATTTATCATATAATATATTATAATTTATGCGGTGGGAATGGCGATTGAAATATTTTAACAAATATAAATTATGTATTTTTAATTATTTATCAGTAATATCAACAACTCAGGATTTCCATTTAATGGTGTTATTTTGGTTCTTTTAGTATTACACGTATATTTAATACGTTCCATTTTATTTTGCTATGTGGGCTCCTTGAGCATATGGGCACCACGTGGTATCTTCTTGATTCTGTCCCATTTTTATACAAGTAGAAAACATATAATACGGATAATATAAAAATGAATGGTACTCCATGAATTTTTTTTTTTGAAATATTAACGTCCCCCAATTGTCAGCCAAATAATGAATAGGAAATGTTTGTGAAAAACGTGATACATTCTAAAAACTGGAAAAGAGTTTTTTTTTCTTTCGAAAATCTTTGGCTCCCAAGACTAGTCGACTGGGGAGACCTAGCTATATGGCATAAACATCCCTTAAACACATACATACAGCCATTGTTTACGCGTATCTATTATTTGTCCACAATATACAATTCAGTACCTTACAACCAAATTGTATTAACTCAAAAATTGATTTTTTTCTATTAATCGTTATGCCTCTTCTATACAATTATATCATTGGGTTGATCTATTGTCTGAGAAACAATTCTCGTGAAAAATAATCTGTCAAGACGTCTTTACATTGCGGAGATCCATATAATCCACTTTCGGAGTGGATATCTTCATAATGTGAAGAGCCATATAATCCACTTTAGGAGCAAAAAACACATTGTTAAATGGTATAGATCTATTTCAAATATTCTCCAATATATTTAAATATCAACAGTATTAAATCAATCTTGATTTAGGATCAAGCGATACTTAATACTTTTATAAATTAAATAAAGAGTTTTTTTTTATAATTTTATTGATATTGAGTCCAGTTAGTAAAAACAGCGCCTATGTGATTTGGTCTATAACGAGGAAATTGTGGATGATTTTCAATAAATAATCCATTATAATATCGTGTATAATGATAGTAAAATGATAAACTTAATACAGTTCAGTTCTAGGATACTAGTAATCGTTGTAAATACTGATAAAAAAATATTTTATAAAATAGGTCGAGAATCACTGGAAACCACGACCTTTGTGTAGAAACGTCACACATTTGACGTAACCTCAATCGTGCTTAGTTTTTTCGACGACAGATGACACTGGATAACAATTAATTTCCAGGTACATTCGAATCGCATTGGGTTTACACAGTTGAAATTTTTGCTCGTTTTTTAAGAACTCGTATGACGTCAAATAAATCAGAATGACAGTAATAAAGATATGAAAAAAATCTTTGCATTGTAAAAACCCGTTTAAAAAATATGATAGGTTTATTAATAAACTGCGGTGTGTTACCTTAGTTCGAACTGCACGATTAATTTGTATGTGCGATGTAGCTATTTGAGAATTTTTAATGAGTAAATGGCTATATTTAAAGATCATTCTGTTGCCGGATGATTTTTTTATCATAGATATGTTTATACAATACTTTATTAAAAGAATATTGATTTGTTATGCAATAAGTATGTTAATATTCAAAAATACTTAAACTAATGAGATGTTTCATCACTTATTACAGTAATAACAGTCGTCTCGGTAGCTGAATTAGTAATCACGTGTGCGGTCGTGAAGGTCGTGGGTTCGAGTTTCGCAACTGCATTTAAATCGGTATCTTTTTTGTATACATAATCACGTCTGAATGTCAAATGGGTCGAGCGATTAGCTGACAAGCCTTTCACGTGAGAAAAAATCTGTCGGGATTGATATTATGAAGAAGCATGTTATTATCTTCATTTTCACCAGTACTTCTCAAACTTTTTCTTTGCAAAAAAATATATTCAATGCTTCTTAAATATTGTTGTTTTTAATGATCAGCATTCATTCATGAATCATTTTTAAAGCGATATCTTGTTCAATGAATATGTTTGCTGTAACGGATGTTGAAGTTACGGGTTCTTTAACCAATGGGATAGCTACTGAGGAGTAGTTGGAGCAGGGTGCTCCAGGCGCACGAATCAAGGAAGGCGCAAAATATTATTCGGTAGCGCAAATAAAGTTAGTGCGAGATCTAAGAAACGATAAAATATAAGGGGCGGAATAATCTTACTTACCCCGGGGGGCTGAATCAGCTACGCCACTGTCTCCAACTCAAATAAGGCATCCTGGCTAGAACTCTATAGTCCTCTTGATATGAGACTTATAGCTTGAAAAGCACAATAAAAAGCTTTATATTTCTTGGAGATGACATTTTATAAAAATGACTTTGAGTACCAATATAATGTCATGATTAGTTTGTCTCTGTATATTGGTAGCATCACTGAATGAATGCTAAAAAGACTATGTAAATCTTTAGTACAATGAATGACTCATGGCCCGACGAGTTGTAAGCAAATAATTGTTTTCGTTTTTGATAAAGTCTGTCATAATATTGATTATACTTAATGTGAGAAACTAATAATAGTATTAATCAACATATCATAAAGATGGTAAATTTTTTTTTTGAAAAAAAATGTATTTGATGTCAATACTCGGTATATTTGCATTTTAAACATTCTGTGTGACCCTCACATATAACTTACAAAAACATATGATAAAATTATTAACAAAAAAAGTATCTTTATTGTTGTAAATGTTATAAAATTATTTTTCAATTATGAATCTATAACAAAGTAGAAGCCATTTTTTAAACCTAAAAACTTAAAACTTTAAATTTTTTAAAGATATCTGAAGTAAAAAGATTTATCTTGTAATTTTTTTTCTTCATAAAAACCCAACCAATAAGGCATAATTATATAATGTACATATTTTAAATGACTAACAATTGTATAATAGCTATGGGACTTAATCTCGCAACTTCCGGTGTGATTTACAAGTGTTCACTAACTCAGCCACTGAGGCAAATTAAAGAAAAAATTAAAAATCATGTGAAACTATTTAACGGAAAGAAAGCGTACTATAAAATAAACTCATTCTGATTAGTGTATCCTTGAAAGACACTGTAAGAAAACTTTTAAAAACACGAATTACACATATTCGTAGACTTACGCTTTGAACCAATGTATTTACTATTCATTGTTGCAGTCTTAGGTTAGGATGGGTTAAGCTGAATACAATAATCTTTTGATTAAATTACTTTAACTTTCTATAATATATTTTAGCTATAAACAAATTTTCTTATCAAAAATAACTCTCCACAAGAACTAAAATACTAATTTATGTTATCAATACAACACACATAAACATAAAACGCATATGATTATGTAAATCTATTAGCTCTTCTATGCTACAACTTTAACTTAATTGTGTCCGTTCAAAAATGAGAGTATGTAGAATTCTGCAATGCGAAAGCTTGATTATTTTCAAATGAATAGATTTTCAAGTAAATGCCGTATCCCTATAAAATGTTCATTAATATATTATTTAGAGCTGTTAGATTCAAGCCCGTAAACGCTAGGAAGGGAGAATACGCGTTTAAGTCCGAATCACTGGATAGATATTCTATAACAACTGAATGGTTTTGTTCATTTCGTACATTTTAGTCTAATAATAAGCATAAAAGTCCCTTGTTTTGTCATTTCAATTGAGATATTTTAACTGCTTACATGTCTGTATGCGGATATTTACTGATTGTTTTAACATAATTTATTATCGACGTAATATGTCTTTCTATAAGACAAAACAGCAATTATTTTTCTTGTAACCGGTGATTAACTGATAATAAAAAATAGGATATATAAAAAAAACTTCAACCAGTAGGGAAACCCCAATTTTTAAATGCGATGGTACAGAATGTACGTCAGTCCGTAAAATCGTGCTTTGTTTATCTCATCCCATAATGATATAATTGTATTGTAACGTATGAATAATATAGGTCTCAGTTTTCAAAATGCGTTTTACACGATTTTAATAAAATGTCACTAAAAAATAAAAAAACACGCTAAAATACATCAATTTTACGTATTGCCATTATTTTTTATTCACCAATATTACTAAAAGTGTCATAAGTACCGTGCAAACCATTCTTGAAAATCTATTTTAATAATTACCACAATGATTTGTATTTATTAAAATATTGCTTACACTAATACGTCATGTATCCAAGCCACTTCTTAGTGAAATATTTCAATATAATATGATTGAAAAAAATGATGTTTTATTCGTTCCTTATTGGCAGTATTAATCAATTATTATTTTATACAAGTATAGTTATTACACAATGTATAAAGTATCCACAATGTATATTTATTTTACTCCTAACGAGTAGATAGAACAAGTCCCCACTCCACTCATTAATAGCATATTATAAATAGACATATATATCCATAAAATATCCAACTGATTACCTGATAGATTTGAGATAATTTAGAAATATAAAAATTATTATACGTATAGAACAGACGTATTTTCTCACTCAATCGATTCTTTAAACATATTAAAAAATATCCAAAGTTGTTGGTTTTTTTATGCATACAATATACATCTAAACGTGATAAACATGATTTAGTGAAATACCGCGCATGTCTCGATACATTATTAACCAGAATAGCGTCTTCCTCCACTTCCATTGAATTCTCTTCTTGCATAATAGATACATAAAATATACGGCTTATATTCGGCGAAGTTACCGCAAACTAATATGAGTTGTGAGTAGTTTAATTTATCGGAAATTTTATCCGTGAAATACCATATACTGTCCAAGAAACGAGAAAGAAGAAAGATGAAAAAAATTGACTTTATTTTTTTTAGTTTTAAGTGTGAGATGTAACATATTTGATAATTTGTCGAGTTTTAGCAAGATTTTTGAAATAATAACAATTGACAATGTATGATATTTTTGAATATTATAAAGGTTTGACATATTCTGAAATATATTATCAATACTTGGAGGTATACAATATTTTAAATATTGATGATCATTTTTGTTTAAGTTAAAAATAAAATGTGCATTTTCATGTCAATACTATTCACAATATTAGGAAAGTTGCGAAAGTATTTTCTGTTTTATAATATAATATTATATATTAAATAAATATAGCCTGTTTGAGAAATGGAGGCCTCAGTAATAACGTTAACTAATTTTGTGGTCAAACTAATGTACAGCGACTTTATGACAATGATAAAATATTAAGATACACAAATTGATTTGTGCCTCAAATCATTGCCTATTTGTAAAAAAATGCAGGTTATTTGTGATGCTAATTATTCATTGGAAAACGTCATATGCCAAGTGTGATTTAGACATTTGTAGGAAAATCGTTCATTGTTCATACTCAAACATCGGGGATTTTTTCGAAACGTTTATTAAAAAATTACCGAGATAAGAAATCTGTCACAAACTATCGTTATATTGATTAGTTTATCTTAAGTGATATTTTACTGGGGAATTTTTGCGTATGTAAGTATTGATGCGAGATGATGTACGAGCATTTTTGTTTACAGTATGTCTTCTAGTAAGTACTTCTGGTAAATTTATTATAATATTTGTCACAAAAGTAAAAAATGTGACTTGCTTACTAAATACTCAGATTGCCTTTTTATGGCATCATTGCCATTCTTCTTCGCATTTACAGTTACACTGCTTCTTATTCTTCTTTTACCAACTGCATATGACCTATTCATGTGGAACATTAAGTTACTACTCGTCGTCTCGCCAATCACCCAAGTGTTTTGCTTCTTCTCAGTTCATACCAGAAACTCTTGGTAAATTGGTGTCATATAGATGATACAAGATTTTATAAGCACATTTTTTTGCCATGCCCGCTTTGAAAGTGGAGCATATAGAATGTGGAGATGTCCAACACATAAACGAAGCACATGGACCTGTGTGCTTAAGTTTTCAGGCATGTGCAGTTTTAAGCTATGTATTTTATATATACATAAAGCTAGATAGATGAGAGTTTATTTTAACAATAATCAATATGTGAAATCATAATATATAACAGCGGACTCAGATATTCATTCAGTTTGTTTCTCAAGTCGAAACTAAATATTAAAATACATGACCTATTTATGACTGTGTTCAATTGTAATTTGTTTATTTACCAAAATGTACTATATTGTACTCTCGATTATCTGTGTTGTGGAGGAGGGGCCTGGATAATCGAAAAACTAACTTTGGTAAATGTGTGGAAGATGTTATCATCGTCGGAGTCACCAGTATGTGGGAACGTTATCACGTCGAAGTCGACAATGTGGGATGTGTAGAATGGAGGTTGACTGGGTCCAATGAAACACTCTCACTA
>JAGVSQ010013871.1:0-10883 GCA_022683975.1 Rhyacophila evoluta
GGATAGTAATGCTGAGCGTTGCCCACTGAGAAGAGGCTTTCGAATATGTATAAGCGCGCATCTCTGGAACCATATACTGGAATATCGATTCCGATGTGAAGACAAAATCAACTATCGAAAAACATGACAACTTAAGATGTTTTAAGAATTTCTATTTGTATTCTATGTAACCATTGGAAATGTTACATTGTAATTAAGGGTAACTAGCTATTTCTCAGGAAAACCAATATTGTTGTTTATTTCCAGAATGATCTAATATTCCGATACACCGCAAAATTAGTGTTCATACTCTCGTATTGGGATCACTTTTGAATGTATTTATAATAAAGATCATCATGATTTCAGTGGATTTATAATCCACTGTGGAAAGGAAAAATATCGGAACTTACATAAAACAAATTTTATCGAAGGCACAAAAAACGTCCAACTGATGATTTTGGGCTAAAGAATTATTAAATAAATACAACCCTAACGCCCATGAAAATTAACACTGGTGTTTCATTTACCTAACTTGATATAAATTAAATAAGTTATTTTAAAAATAATATATGTGGTGAAAGTCATTTCATTCTGGTCGCAAATTTGACAGGCCATCCTTTTTCAAACTTAAATGTTAAATTTAGATACTAATCCGACATTTGCCGATTAAATCCTTTTGACAGAGCGCGTATTAAGTTGGGTATATCATGATTATCGAAAAAAAGCTATTTTGAAAAAAACTGAGGCTTACGCTTTCTTTCCTACCCACAGTCAACTATAATAATCAGTAGTGTAGCTATCAGAAGCAATTGAAGTAGGCTGCTCCATGTGCCAAGTAAAGTAAAGTTGATGCGCGAGCTTAAAAACGAGAAACCACAAATTCTGGATGAAAGTAAAAAAATAGCGTGAGAGCTAAAAAACGATTATAGTAGGCACAACTTTTCAGAGCCCTGAATCTGTAGCTATGCCATTGATAATTATTGTATTAGGAACTAAGAAAATAGCAAATAGTAAAAACTTTTGTAGAAAAGTGTATATGCTTCGCGTTGTAGAGTAAATTGTGTATCAGTGTATCAATGATTTCTGAATTAAGTTCAAAACACTTTATTATTTTCATTCAAGTTATTTTTAATGTTTTGTAATTTTAGAAGCAGAGGAAACGAGAAGTTGTACTTGCTATTTTGTGTTATGTACGAGTGTTTAATGGATAAATAAATATAAATAAAAAAATACATTGTGATATAGCGTGGTCCATTTTTTTACTTGGGAAAAGCAGTAGTGATTTGGTGATAGTGTTGTAAAATTCAAATCGTTGGCGCGAACCGCAATCGGCGGTCGGAAATGCGCCTGCGATTCGCAAATTCCCGATATCTTCGTGCGGTCAGACCAGAATGCATCAATTATTAGGCCATTTGGATTTCATTTACATATCGTTACTATCGGTGAATTATGTTACACATGTATGGGCACGTACGAGAAATGCCGTCAGGTGACCTTACCGAATTTTAACAATTCAGCTCACTTATCGACTAATACGCTCGATGAGAGTTGATTATAAAGTAAAACTAATAATATTTGTATTGTTATCTTCAATCGATATAGTATGCATCCGTGGATTGAAAAGAAATCGTACCTATCCTATTATAGTAAAATTATATTAATAAAAATAGAACCACTCATTATAAAAACGTCATCAACATCAAACACTTATTCTTTTTTTTTCCTTCCATGCCTATTCCGAAAGTGAACCACATCGACCTTAGTCACTAAAAGTCACTTCTTTTATCGATTTTTTCATATTGATTTACTTGACAATATACTAAAATATACGTAAAAATACTGTGTAATAAATAATACAGATTAAGTTTGGCGGAAATTTTAATGCCATCGGTGAAATCGTGAGTTGCTCATTTTGATTACTAAGTCATCCTTTCAATCAAATTCGTAATTATTATTATTAGTTCCACAAGATCCGTACACTGTGTCTAATAAACCAGCTTAACAAGGCTATCTTTCGAAGGCATCATAACTTTGATCGAAGGAAGACGCTATTGGCAAACTTTAGGTTCACTCGATTATCGTACAAAGTACTACATTATCGTCTCTGCCAATAGTTTTACAAAGTTGTACGAGACGGTTAATTAAGCCAAGCATTTTCGATTCAAAATTTGTAAGGCGTCACTTCTAAACTTCTAATCGAACCACTCCCGACGAGATTAAATATAATTTCCTTGTCAGCTATTGCGAGACATCCTACGATAAAAGAACCATTACAAGTACATAAGGACAAAAACTTAGGCTATCAAATGTTGAGACTAAAATATACATTTTAATATTTTGGATTTTCATATCATAAAAGGAAAAATAACGTAACCCATAGGAACCAAATATTACAGAATACACACAAAATGTATGTTTAATGATTTTGGAGCAAAGTAAAAATATTAAATGTACACAACATTGAAGTGCATGTAGACTGTAGACGTAGTGTTTTATTTACTAAATCTCATATTAATTTAATAAGTTATTTAATAAAGACGAACAAAATTGATGTGATGGAAGACTTTTTTCTTGTCAGGACTTTTTACAGACCTTTTTTTTCAAATCTAAAAGCTAAGTTGAGATACTTATTCGGCTTTGAAGCTTATATTACTTTGATAAAACGTGTATTAGGTTGTATATATTGTGATCATCGAATAAAAACATGTTGAATACACTGAGGGTTACGTGATGTTTTTTTTATTCTGCAGAATACATTTTTTTACTGGCCGCTCCAAACGTGGAGCATGTGGATCTACGCGGTTTGGAGATGTCCATTCCGAAAGTGGTGGATATGCATCTCGTGAAAATTATTTACATAAGGAATAGTTGCTTAAATTATACTAATATTTTATTCATTTTATCATCCCACGTGTACGTAGCTTGAAGACAACGAAAGGCGATACCCGGATTTAGAATACAAATCTTTTTAAGGTGTATAAATTGAAAAGCATATAACCACTATAATATGTATTATACAATAATTATGGGAAAGCTTTTGTTCTCAGTTCTCATTGTATACAATAGATCACTGTGAAAGATCCAAGCATCTGTTTTAGGTAATGTTTTACACTATATATCAAAATAAACCTCTAATTAGTCCAAGTCTACGAAAGTGCCCGGATCGAGGTATTACAAATTAGTGATCTCTAAGTTTGACTAGTCGTCTGCTTTGTTGCGGAATCTAATGTCCAAACTTTACCGAGACGCCTCGAGAGAAGCTCCCGAGGACGGTCGACTCAATTATCTATTTAATCAATTAGTTTTGATAACTTTTAAACGATTTTAAGTTGTTCGTATCAAGGTGACGAATGATTAATCGCTGTTCATCAATTTCGCAGAGGTAAATTGTTTCAGTCACGGAAGGCGTGTGTTTATTGCAAGTTTTGGAATATATTACCATAATTAAGAAATAATAGCAGAGGTTAGTTCATTTATATAGCGTCTGTTATCCCTAATATGATTTTTTTCGGTTGAAATGTACGGGCAATTCACAAACGCTGCTTTGTTTAATTGATCATTGTTATTGAGGAAATTATTATGTCAACAAAAATAATTTCCCCAATTTTTTGAGATTGGTTCTTTATTTACTTTTTGGTAAATGTTACCAACTTTAGTATTTAAAAAAAAATAACCACTCAATCTGTTCTGTTTCTCATTAAGACAATATCATCTAATATTCGGCTATGGTAATCGCTCATTATACATGATTACATTATTTTACAGGTGAATTATTTGCAACGGTATGGTTGTAATACTGCATGCCAATTCCGATGAGATAATTTTAGTATTAAAAATGTAAAACTGAATAAGCATATTTTTGACAATGGTTACTAATGTCCAATTAAGGGCCTTTTACAAGTAAGTTATGATAACCCCCATGATTAAACTGCTGGGTGTTGGTTTCATTATTTATATCGTATCTTATTTTTGTCATGAAACTTTCATTTCAAATATCATGCGAATAAATTGTAATAAATCCTCCTTTCATTATTTTCTTGTGTACAATTAATATCGAGAAGTTTTTACTAAATAACTAACGTAATTACGAAAGAGAGTTGTTTAGTCCCTTTGATTTTAGAAATAAATGTTAATTTATAAATCTGTCGATGAATTAATATATAATTTAAAACCCGGTGAGTAGTGAATGCATTGATTAATCGAATTGAAGTTTCAATTTAAAACGCAATTTTAACTTCCCCTTTGCTAATGCTAGTTTCGCAATGGAAAACTAAATTTTGACATTAGCTTTTCATGTCGTAAGGAATTAAAGCCCCTCTCCAGCTTTCGCCCGGGACGGATCAAATATTGTATTTATTACCGACCCACTCGACCCTGCTGTATCGAGAATACCTTCAGCGTTTTTGTTTTTCCATAATTACGTTTTCTAGAAATTCTATAGAATTTAATTATAATTAAACAATAACATTTACTCGAAAATTATAAAGAAAATTCTTGGGCGCTTTCGGTGTTCTCATTTATACCATTCTATTTTGGGTAGGTACAAAGTATACGGCGGCGATAAAATTGTGTTTTAAGGAAGTCGATCACGTTTTAGATTAAAACTGCTGACCTTTTTATGGCAGTTTATTTACGATAGCTCTAGATTTGAGATGAACAAATCAAGTGTGTGTACTGAATAGTTGGCTATATATTAACGAAGTTTGACGTTTGAAAAACAAATCAAAAACGAAAAACTTACTCGCGTAGAAAATGGATAAAAGTTATTATTTTTAAACGTTAATGTTTTTTTTTAATTTATAAACGACGTATTGATTTGCAATAAATCTATATTGTTAGGCACACCACCAAAATATTATTCAGCTTTATTACAAATACATCCAGAAATTTCAAGTTTCTTTTTTTATCTGTATAATATAAATTGTCATCGAACATCATTAGTCGATACAATATTAGTATTAGCTAAAGCGATTTATATTATGATCGATCATTTTTTTGAATTTAATAAACATGTAATTAGTTACTGATTTACATATTTTTGTTAGTAATAATTAACCTTTCCGGGAGTATAGTTCCAGCTTAATACGGGGCATTATATTTACGTCACAATACTTACATTCCTATGTTCATATCCCGTGGTGATTTTACAGCCGACATGATTTTTGCTATATTTCATCTAAACCCTTCAATGCTGTTTATTATTTGTTATGGAGATTTGCTTTTAGTACGGTAAGTATTTTGTTGAATTGTAGTTTTGTTGAAGTAGGAATAGTAGGTATTTATTGTTTTTCGAACGATACTATCTCGATAAATAGTGTAAAATTAGACTCCTAAGCTTTTAGATTCAACTTCAATTCTATTAGAATCTAGAAACTTTTCGAAATGTGAAAACTTCAATATGGTAGTTCACAATGAATTTTCATTAAGAACGATGAGTCGAAAGTATTTTTTGTTTCATTGATAATTATATATATTTCACTTAACATTTTATTTATAGTTTTAAAAAGGCATTTCGCACCATTGTCTCTTGATAGTACATTTTTAAACTATTCAGATTTATTAAATTCCCGACAAGTCGTTTTACGAGTCGCCTCTAAACTTCTCCACTCTCTTTGGGAATAGTTTGTAGCACCGCCCGCCTTCCATCCCCTACGAATGTTGCCAGTTGCCACTGTGACTGCCGGAGGAAATGGATTTTCCATTATTTTTTCATACAAGCATTTAATGGCCGCGTTAGGCATTTAACCCTTCGGAGTCGTGTAGAAATTTTATTCCCGACGGTGAAATAGCTTTTCGAATCGAAAAAGCCTGTCCCGCTTTCCCGCCTGATTTTTCAATTTCCATCAGGGGTTTATCCGCTCGACGGATAGATAGGTGCAAGCTAGGGTCTGCGATCCTAGAAAAAATAATACCTTTAATTCGTTACAAGGTTTCGTAATACCGGTTATTTCTTGCATATGGCTTACTGTGGTGTCATTAAAACATAAACATTTTAAAAAATTATTAACTTTAGGTTTTTTTGACATAACTGTAGTAAATTTTATTAAGTTATTTGTTAGCACTGACTTACCGCAGAAGTTTATATTCAATACGTTCGGTAGCTTGTCTTCAGGTACCTCAATCCCCAAAAAGCTTTTTTATATAATTAATTCTTGGAAGTTATATAGTTTCTCGGAATATTTTAGGGTTGGAATCTTCACTTATTTGCGACTATTGTGCGAGATCAAAGTGAATGGTGTAAAAGACAAATATTGGCCCGTTTATAAATGCAAATTCACCTAGGAAATTTGACTACTGTATGCTCGTCGGATGGTGCTTATATTAAAAATATACCCATCACCAAATGCGGATAGGTTGTAGATATTGTGAATATTTTTGACAATATAGAAAAAATGTATCTGTTACCTTTTATAACCGTTTGCCATCAAATCATGATGGGATGGTTATTAAACCTGGAGAACGTTTCTTGGCTATGAGTGCCATAAAATTGATTCAACATTACAGATGAAATTGTCATAAGACCACAAAATTTACTTTATTTGGATCACTAATTCAAAATAGAAAATGCTGGTTTATTTATCGTACTTCTAAAGTAATATTTCTAAAAAACAGGTGATATTTTAAATTAAATAATTATCGCCGTCGTTTTGTGCCTAAATTAAAAAACCGGGATTTTACTTGTTTTTTTAACCGGTATTGCAATCCCTAAATGCAGACTTTAGATACTATGATATACCTACTCTCCGTTCTCGGCAAGATCACCGGTAAAGCGCTTTTCCTCATTCTCATTTCGAAAAATAACAACCCCGAGTCAGTAAGTTTGGGGTAAACAGAGAGCGGGTAAGTAAACATAAAATCAAATGCTCCACTGAACGGTTTTTTCCCTAATATGTTGTTTTATTCGAAGCAAATATACACTGGGGCTTATTAAAGCCGGCAGTCAATATATTTAAATAAAAACTATTTAAAATATTTATAAGTTCATAAATTAGCAACACATCGTAAGTGCAATGTAGAAACTATTATATAATATTTCACGAAATAAATAATGATACGCCGACACGTTTCTGACAGTAAATAACTCAAATAAGTTTCATTGTGTTCCACAAAATATTAAGGCAGTATATACATAAGTTTTCTTAGTATGGAAATTAATTAAAAAGATATGTCAATTTAATCTCTCTGTTATAAAGCTTTTTCGATTTGTAGTATGTATTATATCAATACGGTCTTCTTTTGTGGTGTTATGCATCATCATATATCACGGGGAAGCTTATGAAAATTGATTCACTAAATGCATTTTGACAAGGGTGCAAACGAATAATGAAATATGTTTTCTATCCTGCTAAACACGGCTTAAAATTTGTGATCGTAATAAATTAACTTAAAACATATTAGTATTGAAATACTGACCGTCACAGTTTTTGAAGATGAACGACATTAGTTTCGTTTATATTTTCTAGAATGTATTTTTATTTAAAAATAATTCGATAAAAAGAAGAGAATGTGATTTACCACACACATTCGTCTAAGAATTATAAATATAATTTTAATTGATTTTATTGTTTTTATCGTGTCTACTTTAAATATGGAGTATTTTAATTTCTCTAAATGAAGACATATCTGGCCAGATTATTTTTTAGCTTGTTGGTTATTCAAAACAACCGTTTTCTAAGCTTTGAGAACAGGTGCCTGCGGCGGATTCTGGGGATGCGTTGGACTTCGTTAGAAATGCGAAGATAATAGAACGGACCATGCAGCCATTTGACACTAACAAAGTGAAGCTGTGCCGCTGGACCTGGCTCGGCCACATATTGCGGATCCCTTTAGAAAGTCTGAACCTGACCTGCCTATTACTTAAGCCGACTGATTGTCGGCGTCCAGGAAGGCCGCTAAATACTATCTATGTAATGTATTCGGTTGAGTTATGGGATGCAGGTTATGACCTGGGAGGACGCAAAATACTAGCGGGCGACAGGGATTCTTGGAGGCGGCACGTGGTGTCCATATGCTCCACTCAAAGAGCGGATTTGGAATAAGAAGAAGAAAGTTATTCATCAATCGCTCGGTTCGTTTCCTTGCATTTATTGTATAGGTATGGCATTTGAATCTTCGACATCCAGTGCGAAAGAACGCACAGTCGCCGACCTGTCTACCGAACACTGTATGTAGATAGAATTGTGCGGAGCAATATGGAAGTGTGTAATAGCCAAATAATTTAAAATCTGACGTGCCCAATTGACACTTAATAAATATAAATGTGATGTCGGCTGCGTGGCCTCAGCGGGTGATATTCGTATTCGGATCGGTTGACGGTGTAGAGTATATTTACATAAGTCATTCTCAGATGTGTTGCGTGCGACATCCTTTCAATTTGTTTTACTACTTAATTTGGGTGTAGCACCAAAGTGAGCCGAACATTTCGATGATTGATTGCGATAATTTATCAAGAGTCGCGCATGCAAATTCCGGCCGCCCGCCCACCTCCACCAAGGATCAGATCGGCATGCCCGCGCGCAATTTTCTAGCCAAATTGAAAAAAACTCTCATGTTTTCCGCAGTAATCTAAAGAGATGAGAAATCACGTAAAAACGTGGCGTTTTAATATTCGGCTTGGTAATTTCGCGCGAAGGAACTCATTGTTCACCAGAATGTATTAGAATATTGTTACCGCGGTGTCTCATGAATAATGAAATTACATTTTACCGTTCTCAAAAAAAGATCGCCTGATGTGAGTTCATATAGCATCTCACTGTCTTTAAGTTATTCTATCGAAAGTATTAAATTATATCACAAAGAATTACTAAAGGTGTACGTCTACAGTTACAATTATCAAATCCTATTTTTACACATTTATACGTATAGACTTCAAATGTAATAACTTTTTAAATATTAAAAAAAATCGATCATGTGTTTTTTATTATTTTACTATTCAATGATGCATTTTTTATCATCAACCAATGGTTTGTATACTGTCGTCTTGAAATAATACTCATTATTGATATTATCAAAAGATTCGTTATTTCGAGCTGCTCATTACAGTAAAACCTCGATGTAACAGATTTCGCCGCAGCGGACAAAATATCCGTTAAGAAGTGAAATTCCAAAAATTCGCTTGATAGTCAAGATGCTGATATAGATTAAAAAGGTTTAGAAGTCTATGATTTCTGTAGAACAATATACAGAATGAAAGATAAGAAGTAACCAAAGAAAGCGTTTTATAGTGGTTAGAAGTAAACGAGGGTGACCCTGAGTGAAACATCATCTACATTGTCTAATTCAATTAACTCTCCCACTCTGGATAATATTGATCTGTACGAGTACGTCCCTGATAACTACATAACAAATCAATAAAACCAGCTGTTCATTCCTGAATGCAGGACTATAGTCAGGACAGTATAGGGCAGGCCAGTAGTCATGCCAACACGTAGAGCAATAGAGATTACCTCGGATATTATTTTTTACACCTATATGAGAGTGAGTTTAGATGGCTGCTATTACATACATTATTAGAATAGGGTCTGTCTTATTTACTTGGTAGACACTCTCTTCTTTCTTCTGTATTCATTTTTTTTTTCTTTATTCGTTATTATATTTTTACAAAATTGCCTTTATTTTTTGTGTTCTCTTATAATATTTTTGATAGAATCATATTTATATCGTGTTTTTAATGCATTTAACCTATAATTTGTGATATAAAACAAATAAAAATCATGACTGAAAGTAAACAGCAGATGAATTTATTGTTTTGGTCTGTTTTTTTTTAACAATTTATTAATTTAGACTGTCATAAAGACAATTATAAAAGAACAGCATTCTTCAAAAATGCTATCAAAACTTACTGTTTCTTAAAAGTTCACTGGTAATATGTGTCATTTATTTTCTTTATAAAAAAATGCATTGCAAAAACATATTTTTATAAAACAGACTTCCAGTTTTAACGAATACCTCACCCATATTAATTCGTTATACTGAGCTTCTATTGTATTATCATTACATTTTTCTTGTTATGAATGTATAAAATATATGTAAATAAATTGTTATCCAACTTTAAGAATAATCTACTGTAATATAGTGTGTGGTTTCCCGTCCGCAGTTTGGTTCATCGTCCTGTGCCGCTGGTGCATTGCCAGCTGGGAGCCAGCCTAAGCGGAGTTCCAGCTCCTCCGCCTGTCCCCGTTCCCGATCACCGCTCCGAGGCCCGATTACGACTGGATCCAAAAGTCCTCATTTTCGTCGAGTCATCTTACACCAAGCTCTGCAGAGACATCACCGAACTGCTGGTTCATACTAGGATCAAGTGAGTTTACTATTTGATGTAAAATAGTTTTATCCTTTCTTCATGTACTTAGATACATACTTTTAATTAGTATTGTATGTTAATTATGCTTGTCAATTGTCATAGGAATATGATTATAATTAAATTATTTGCATACTTTGTATTAACAAACTACAAAATGTAATAGTGACGTCGGGTAATCGAGTTGTTTTCTTACCCCTCAGATGTCGCCTTTCGCAGGAAAATACGGTTGTAAAATTGATTCCTTACAATATACATAAATGTTTACAGTATTACTGACTGAGTTATAGTTTTAAAAAAAGTCTCACACGAGTAACACTATAAAATAATTAATCTTAACTCACAATGAGACTAAAGCCACCAGTCATACATTATAGTCGAATAAATGGCTTACTCGCCGTATGTTGTACTTAACTCATATTAATTATTAAGAATAAAATCGTGATTCTGTTGCAAGAAGCAATATTTCATTCTGACAACTAAAAGTTTTTTGTGTAAATCAATTTGAACTTTTATTTGGATCATTATTTGACACTCTTTTTATAACTTTTAATATCTAAATTATTTAAAACTGGTAAACTTCCATATGTGAGATCACTGTTAG
>JAGVSQ010013873.1:0-10883 GCA_022683975.1 Rhyacophila evoluta
TATAGAATGTATTCGGCGGAGTTACGGGATGCAGGTATGACCAGGGAGGACGCAAGAATACTGGCGGGCGACAGGGATTCTTGGAGGCGGCACATGGTGTCCATAAGCTCCACTTAGGAAGCGAACATTGAAGAAGAAGAAGTCTTTATGATATAAAATATACTTACTTTATTTCTGAAAAATTTTAATTGCGTTTTTCTGGCAATCAATAGATTGTGGCTTGGACGTCTTCTGCTTAATTACATTCATATGACATATTTATGCAAGTGTTCATTTTAAACTTCCAAGTTGTTTATTTTAGTCGTTAGATGGTACCACTATCAAGAAAATCAATATAATTATAATGAGGTCAGACTCACCGGTAGATATATATTTTAATGTAATAATAATTCACGTATAGTAAAAAAAAAGTCACCTTAAAATGTCTTCATGAATAAGAGTATTAAGTTTTATATCTATGATTGTTATGTGACGCATACCAAGTTGTGCAAAGTTTTTTCTGTCGAATGCATTTATAAAATGGTAGCAGGAATGTCTTCAAAAACGTAAATTATACCTTTCAGCTGAAAGAAGTGGCAAGCCAGCATCCGAGTTCCAAATAATTCTAAGCTCACTGTATGATTTTTAATATAACTAGGTGCTAACCACTCCACTCAAAGTGTTAATATTTCACCATAATCCTACATAAGTATTGGTTGTAGAATAACTTATTCATTATGTGTATAATGATAGCTTCGGCATATGCATTACAGGGACTGTAAAATTAATTATAGGGCTTAGATTTATCAGGAGGAACAACTCCATCGCATAATTCTTACGCGAGGGAAGATTACTTGCAAGAAATATGTTCATCACCCTCACACATCGTCTAATGCCTAATTACTCGCTCCCGTATCGAGGCTTCTCCGTGTTTAGACTAGGCTAGACGTAGTGTATTCAGTTATATGCGGATATAAGTACAATATATTATCATGAATTAGCACGTTTAGAACTTGCAATATATCTACATTGATAGCCATTACTGCCTGTTGGAAAGACGTAATAGATAGGAAACTGAAATGAATAATGAATGCAAAGAATTGTAATTATATAACAAACGAAAATGACACGAAATCTTTGATACCATGTGATGGATAGTGAGTGCCCACTGCTTGCATTTTATTTTATTTCTCTAAATATATTGATTGCAAGGTCTTCACGCTGTATTTCTCATAAAACCCCCTATAATTTGAATTACGCAATAAAAAACATTGACAATATCAACAACTCATTAATTTGCATTAAATCTGAGACCGATATGTATTAAATGTCTTTGGTGTACGTTGGGTAACGTCAGTTACTCAATCTAATGATACAATTAAGCCTCAGAAGGGAAGAGAGAGCATAATTGAATGTAACGGGGTCAGTCTATAAATGATATCTGCTTTGAAACGTCGCTTCTCTGTTTTCACCCGTTATTATTCGAATTTTAACACACAATATAATAATTGATCCGGCAGATTTTGCATATCTTGAAGTTAAATAATATATTTTAACTGAACGCTTGAAGTCCACCACCGCTGCTTTTAGCATAGTAAGGCGAGAGTTGAATAATTGATCTTCACAATAGATATATCGTTACGTTGACCGAGATTTAAAGCACGTGTCGAAACATTTTCAATAATATTTAATAAGTGTCAGTCATAAATTCAACTTAAGTCTTCTACTGCTGACGACAAGTCATGGCCATGCAGAAATATCAGATGTGCGTACAAACAATATATACAGCGTTTTTACGCATACATGGTTCTCTACTCAATGAAATTTTAACCCTTTAAATCATAACATTTATTCTCCTTCAGCCTCAAAATGTTTTTTTTTTAATAAAAAATAACAAACGCTTCAGATCCGATTAATCTATCGTGATAAGAAATCAAAAATGAACGTGATAGTATAATACAAAACGTAACAATAACCATAAGCAATAATAAGTTCATTTTGGAACTTAGCCCCGCCCCTCATTTGAAATACAATATAATTATTGAAATAGAAGAGTTTTCTTTTTTTATATGATAATTTAAAACTATAGCGAAAGAAAAACGAAAAGAAAATATATAATTGCAGATAGACGTATATTGTGGGTCGACAACCAAGTATCAAGTTCTTTTTCTATATAAAATTAGATTTGTAAAATCATATTAACAATTATCAATTTAGATTTTTTTAATACTTTAAAAGGGATTACTTCATAAAATTATGAAACTACTAATAAAGTCTTGTCAATTATATGTCATTCAATTAAAACTTTTGATACAAACAACATTTAACAAACTTGAGCTTTTCTTTCAATACCGTAACAATTGACAACTGAATTTAACGTAACAACACAAAGCTTAAAAGACATTTTTCATATAACAAACTTATTTTCTAGAAGCTTTTTTATCATAGATAAACTAAAAGAAAAAATGCACCGCTCATAACAAAGCTATACCTCGTATACCACACAGTAAAACAAATATAAGAGATGAAAAAGAGCTCTAGTCAATATCAACTCAAATTCCATACTTTTTTTTGATGTGAGAAAAAAAAATTACTCAATTCATAATAACATATTATACAAATATATATATATATATATCATAAAAAGAGTTTTTTTTCGTCTACTGTACAATTTGTGTCTTGCGGTATACGAGGTATTGCTGTGCCATGATCGAAATTCGCTTTCGAAATTGCTGACTTAGGAATATGTCGCATCAAAACGAAGCTTACTTATTCAGAGCGGCGTGGGCATACCACCGATAAATCATTACAATACTTTCGCAGTCTAATTATGCATCATCAACAACGTGTGAACAGCTAAATTGATTAATGTTGATTTAATGTATCACCAAGGGCATAACTATTCAGAGACGATTATAGAATCAAATATTACAAAGTCAGCAGCGACGTAATGAAAAATTTCCTTAACTTGATGTCGAACGTATTTATTTACATGGTGTCTGTCTTTCTTAAATATATCGTGTTACTCGTTATTTTGAATTTAAAGAAATTTTCTTCTAAATAATATAAACATAATAATAATTTAATACAAGCTTGGTTCAGCCACATGTTGCGAATGCTTTAGCTTTCTTTGTAATATGGCCTGCCTATTCTGGATTAGAAAGTCTTGGAAGATCTATAAATATAACGTGAAAAAAATATTTGGTGGATTCATGGGATTTTGGCAATGTCCGGCCATATGGGAGTACTGGACGGAGACAGGTGTTCTTGAAAGCATCGTTTAAAGCTATTGGATTAAGTGTCACTAAGGGATGTTATATATTTGATGTATATGTTTTCGTTAAAATGACAACAATGTTCTACAATAATTGTAAGAAAATTTATAAGATGTGATTAAATTTAGAAAAGTTTGTTTGAAAGAGCTGGTAAATATTTTCAGAATGAAAACAATCCACAACCGAATACAAAATAAAACAATAAAAAATGGTAAGGAGCAATCATTTAAGCGCAGGTATTTTTAACAAGGGAAAAAATGCAAAGGTTTACGGTCCGAATTAATATCAGTCTAAAAGACATAATAATGAAAAAAATAATATGAAGACATTAATTTAAAGCCAGTGAAGTAGAAAGAGGGTAAACAAAAAATCGTGTTATACAGCTATAAATCACTTTACACAAACAATAGTAATTGAGTCCGCTGTGTAAGACAGGCGTGTGGAACATTTTGTGACGAATGTCCAATATAAACAAAAAGAATTTAAGGATTGAAATATCAAAACGACTCAAACTATTGAGCGATTAATTGGCATGCTAATTTAGCTCTGGGATTCAAAACCACGACATTAGGTGGCGAAACACGCGAGTTTTGGACATAGACATATAGGCAAATGATTTACTATAACATAAAGGCTCAGCATTGCTTTTTTATTTCAGAAAACCAAGTAATCAAGATAAATAATATAAATATAATAGAATGTTCATATAATGGACCAAATATCCGTTAAAATCACTTCCCGGACACGCCCGAGATAACTCGGGCATTGAAAGTGGTCAAAACCGGATGCGCCCGAAATAACTCGGTCAAACTTAATATTATGTTGGAAACAATGAAACAAGAGTTTGTGTTGAATGTTTGATTTTCTAATATTATATTTTTCGGTCATAACCGGCGGCTCTTGAATTATTTATATATTACACTTTTTCTTTATTTCTAGGTTATCGACAGTGCAACTACCTAGATTTACATAAATATGAAAATGTAAAAAAAATTCGAAATAAAATAAATGTTATTATTTTTAATATTTCTGATTTACTTTTTTAAAGAAATTAATAAATTTAAAAAATGTGATTTTTTTTGGAACATTTTTTAAAACAATGCGACCGGCAAGTGGTTATTAATAAGTCAAAGGTAAGATGTTTGAAAGAATGTATTAGTGACCAAAATGCAGATGTAGATTTTAAAGGATCGTATGATAACACAGAATAATGTCGGTGAAGAGGTAGCCCAAGAGAATGTTTCACAGTTGTTAGAAGTAGGTGAAGGTGACCCTGAGTATCACATCGTGACTGAAAGCAAAATCGCAAACGAATATGAAAAGAACAACGGACTTCAAAAGTTCAAACAAAACTTGATTCTTTTCGTGAAACTTCCTGACCTTATATTGAGTGTTTATTTTCTCAATAAAAATGCATTCGGATAACATATTTTTATATAACGGACTTTCTGCTTCTATGGTCACTTTTTCGCCGGTATCAATCCGTTATATTAAGGTTCTGTATATCGAATGTAAAATTACATATAAAAAAACCAATAATGAATTGTTACAATTGAAATATAACAGTATATTTAGATAAAAATAGAAGCACAAAAAAGCTTTAATGCGAGTGCAAGAATGACTTGTGAACTTGAAGTAATTCCTGAAATAATACGACTCCCGCTCTTTTAAAGAACTTAATTTCACTTCCTATATTAAACTTTTATACATACGCCTACACGGGAATTTTAAAAATACTCAGGAAAAATGGCTTTTTCCACGAAAGAATAAAGTACACAGAATCAGTGACAACAAAAAGTAAATAAGATCCAGCTTGACAAAAAAGAAAAATGAAACCTTTAATACAAGGTTATCAACTTAGGATACCTATTTTTATCTTTAGATTTATTTAAAATTTTTGAAAAAATAATATTTTTTTATACGTCTTTATTCAAGGTAAAAATTGTAGTTTAACATTCACGACGTGACATTTGCACATGTCATTTTTGCTGCTATTTCTAACTATAAAGTATAATAATCCTCTCAACGGGATTTTATATTTGAGAATTTACTTAAAATTGGTGATGGCCAATGATCAACACGAGACTAAAAACAATGTATGTAGCCAAGTATTGTAATAAATTTTTGATGAATAAAATTAATATACCCGAATAAAGAACGAGTATGAATCTATATCCTGCTGATTGACATCACATTGTATAAAACATATTAACCATATTTAAAAGTAAGTCCAAAAACCAACGGCTGTCAATCTCTTAAGTAGACCGAAATAATGGAATAATTATTACGTATGTTTGTTACTTTGATTGAAGATCATTATCTGTTTGGAAAAAATACACTGGGGCTCGTGTGAATTGTGCTTTACGATAAATCTAGCGCTGTAAATAATTAATAATTGTAAAATTTTAATTACACTGGAGGAAATTATATTCAATTGAAATCGAGCGTTCATTGCAATTAAAATCATGTTGATTGGATAAAATAATTGAATATCAAATGCTGTACGAGAAAATGTTTAAACATAAAAGTTTGTGTGGTGTTGGTTACATGGGGAGTGGAACAAAAGGGAAAATCGACTACTTATACCTAGAACACAAAGTTAATACTAGATAATATTGAATTATTTTTGAATGAGAAAGAAACAAGAAGATAGCTATTTCGGATGCCGATTATAGTCCTAACCTTTTTTCTATAAAAGCTGTTATGAAGATTTCTTTTCCTAAACAGACCAAACAAATAGTGGTAAGTAAAAAAAAAACTGAAGGGTCCTTCTCTAGTGATGGGTTTATAACGGCTTATAATAATTATTATTATTCAATGTTGAATATTTTTATTTATAAAAAAAACACAAATGAAAATGCAGCATGATATTAAACAAATTAATAAGTTATTTACCCGAGCCTTTGATAATACAAAAAAGTCCGACAAATTGGATAAAAATTACTCAAAAGAAAAACTTAAAATTAAATATTCATTTTTAAAAGCAATCTACAGTTGATTAATCATTCATAAGACATCATTTATGCTATTTGAGTTCTAATAAAACAAATATCGATCGCTTCATAAATTATACATATATTTTTCCGAGCGAAAATCCTCTCAATTTCATTAAATCAAAGACCAAAGAGATGGTGTTATAATAGATATGTTGGCATTTGTTTATCATTTCGCAGGACATTCCCGCAGACGCGTATAAAAAATAAATGTGCTAGGCCGTCGAAAATCAGACGAGGAAAATTCTTTTATTCATGATGTCGCTACGGGAATTGACCTATGCGGACACTTCGTGAACGGGATAAACTTCAAGGATATATATTATTTATTACCGAAAATATCGGTGAACTACAAATAAAGCTACCAATTTATTCCTATAGGAAACGCGAGCTTCTGGCCATACATAATTTCTTCATGCCCGCTCGAAAAATGGAGCATATGGGCCTCGACACTACAAAGATATCCACACCATAAAAATCAATATGCGGTTATATATTCAAAGCAATTGGATGCCAACCAATTTCCCAACTTGTTATGTGTCTAGTCCTGCATCTTTGAATTATCAATAATCCATATATCTGCCATATCCTACAACGTCTAGTATCAAACAAAGCACGCACGTTTAAGGTTCGGGCACACTAAGCGCTATCAGTCGCGGCGGGCAGCGATTTAGCTGTGTGCGTCATCCCACCAAATACAGGCAACCAATAGCATCGCTCGTTGTGACTGTGCCAGAACTTACACTTCTCGGGCACCGGAGAGACAATTTAATAATATGCATTGTTTATGTAATATTATTATACTAACCATTTATTACTGCCGAATCATTTAAAATATTTACAATTATATTATTATCATCACTTATCTTTGATTATATGTTTGTACGTGGTTAAATATGATGAAGAACTCTATGCTGAGGATTTTTTCTTTCATCGTATAAACGTTCAGTTACGTGAAAACAATACAATACGACTTGCACTGCAGATGAAAAATGATAACCCTTTTCTATTTATGAAATCCCAAAGCCCAAAAGATGCATTAGACGTGACATAACTTCAAACTAATAAACGGTATTGAAAAGTGAAATACAGTCATACAAACATCATTGCACGCCTATTTGAGGAATTAATGTGTTCAAAGAAGATGAAGATAATCGTTGTTGGAAAGCCATGTTTTGTGATTTAAAAATTTCGTAATCATCTTATGTCGAGCTGTTTTATTATATGAGTTCAAATATATTGTCTATACTGAAAGATTTTTTTAATGTACACCAATTAAACCAGGATTTATTCCTTCTATACAGTCAGATTGTAGGTATTTGAGTGTAATGTACACTTTACATAAATAAAATAAATTTGGCCGGATGTTGTATCATAAATTCTGTGAAAAGATTTCACTTGATGAATCACTTAACTACCTATTTGTAAGCTTCACAGCATATTTAATAAATTACGTTAAAATTTGACTATTCAAAAATACATTTGAAGCATTAAATAGTTAATCTTATCTATTACTCACTGATAAAAAAAAACTACTCATATAAGTATACCACTAAAGCTGCGGAAAAACCATTTATCTAGTTTTTTATACCAGTTTTGGGATTGAGAACATCCGAGATGCGCATTTTCTCATAAAATACTTTGGAAAGATAAATGTATGAAAGACGAAAAAAAACACTAGGAAAACGTGTTCTTGAATACTTGTAACTTCATTACGTTATGATTAATAGAAACGATAAAGATGCCAACAGTGGAAAATATAATCGTGTTTCGGATATCTGATATGTGGCAGTGAAAGTAGATTTTCTGGCAAAGGAAATACTTAAATATTAAATGGATATGGAATTTATGGGAAAATATTTTTTATAGGATTTTCTTACGCGTGCAATTAATGGGATACACTGCATGGTTAAAGGAGGCAAACCATGAGTAACCAAATGACTAGTGCGCCTTTGGACTTCCATAATTATAAAACTCAAATCATATACTCGTAGTATAAAGCTGGATAATGTTAGATGGATGAGTGTGGGTCATAGATTATTTTGTTATTTTAGAATAATTAAAAAGTAAAATGAGAGGTGAGGGTGAGCACTTTGGAGCCGGAATTTGTGCACTAGAATCCCAAAGCTTCTGGACTAGAGTAAGAAAACAATGCAGGACTGAGACTGAAGGGCAATGGGTTGAAAAATTTGCTAATAACTAATACTGGTGAAAAAATCCGTAATCTGTCAATTCATACCGTGGAGTTTTATATGCTTAATTTTCAGACTGGACTTGGTGAATAAGATATTATTGTAACAAGATTCTATAATGTATGCCATTTTGTTTATATTATAAAAGTGACTTTTTTTTACACGCGAAACGACTAAGCATGTGTGTGTGTGTATGGAGATACCACAAAATATTCAGATGATTAATAATAATTATTGGAAAGAATAAGAAAACCGACAGAAATAATAGTCCAGTAGAAGCAATTTCCACCGAGAGTTGAACTGATTACTTGGCAAAAGATGACAAAGTGTCGTCAAAAGACAACTTAGAGCAATAGCATCTTAGAATGATTTAAAAGGTACAATAAATGATAAAATGGAGATGATAATAACCATGTTCTAACAAGAACTAAATCTGAAAAGGTACGATATAAGTCACTACTTTCTCTGAAAGATCATCTGGGCGTTTTGAGTATGGAGAACTCTAAGATCATTTTGTTTGAAGACGTAAGCCATTCGAAACGACCATAAAAGCTCACGTAAAATATTTAAATTTTTGAATTAAGAATGAAAATTTTAAGCCAAGTATCGATTTCGAATCTAGAGCCCATGAATACATTATATAATTATATCTGGATAGAAAGTATATCCACTTAATTCTATTATATTTGGTGACATTATATTTTTATTAGGTACCCAAGTCATCTGCCGGTTCACGGCGGATGATTTTGCATAATAATATAAAGAGAAAATTAAAAAAGGATTTACGCGTTATTCGCTGCCCCAATTCGTCAATGAAAACAAAATAATGACAAATTTGTTTGTGCGATAATCCGGCTTAGTGACGGCCTAGCCTTATTCGCGGATAAAAATGCCCTGAATATTATGAAAATGAAAATTCCACAGATATATATACCAAATTAGAATAACGTAGTTGTATACAAAGCTCTCAGACAAATTAATTTCACCAAACGCGACTATTATACGGGTTATTATTCAAAATAATTTAATCAATGGAGTTTTATTGATGCCTATGATACGAGATTGATAAGTTTCGATTGGTAAATATTTAAATCCGTAAAATTATCGCCCATCAGACCAGTCTGGGCAAAGTAAATCATAATTGGATAGTTATAAGTCTCGTATTCAATCATGCCAGACGCAATGTCAAACGTTTGACATTCGCAGGGTTATCGTAAAAAAATTACAAATTATTAAGCCTTCAATTGTGCATTAATCTTCCACATGCAAAGCGAGATTAACCATTTCAATGCCTAACAATGATAGACTCATGTTTGTGATAATAGCGAGAAATGCTGACAACAATCATTTTACGATTTTACGTCAGCTACAATGAATAAATATAAATGAGGGAGTTAGAAGCAAAAAAATATTGCGTAAAATAAAACAAAATTGATGACATTCTAATTACTTACTCCAATGCTTATCGATGAAAATGTGAGCTTAAATAAGCTGTTATAGATGCTATAGTATACAAGATGATTTATATATTAATGTGTTTATGATTAATATAATATGAGCGACTCCTTTTGATGATTCTGATATGGACAATGGCGTTTTTGCTTTGAATCGTTTCATTGGTGAGTTAATTTTTTATGCATGCGCGTTTTTAATACTAAAATCTTTCACTTCTACCGTTTCAACTAATATCATAAAATCAATTGGAATGAATATACCGATTTGTAAAAAATGCTTTTCTTTTCCCAAATAACAAACAAAATAAACTGAAAAGTAATTACAATTCTGCAAGAATGTGTGTAACATTACCATACTTGGCCGCTCCCATTTCGGAATTAAAGGAACGCTTGAGAACAAATTGAGAACAAAAGGCCCAGTTTATGCGATATTTTATGTACTTCTGTGAATAACACTATAAATTATATTTCGTTTCTTTATAAAACATAATAATTATCGAAAGAGCATAAAGGAATTTTCAATGCTGAAGTCAATTTTTATTTCTCATTTTTTTATAATGTTTACGTATTTTTTCTAGCCTATGAACACATTATTTAATTGAAATGACTTCTGCATATTATTGACAGATTTATCTTGTATTTATATTAAAAGAAATATTAATATTTATTAAAAAAGAAAAGAATGGCTCGGGAAACAAGGCGACAAGGCGCACGGACGTAGATGTCCGTCCATACTCCTCAAGGGGGTTAACGCCATCAAATAATACATAAAACACGAGATTAGAGTATATTAAAAACAAGAAATACAAAGTAGTATTAATAGTGGTATTTCTCTACAGTATTAAAATGTATATCATAGGAGGCATACATTATTTACATTAAAGCTTGTTAAACTTATTGACTCGATCATGGAACTGGGAGATTCGGCGTTTCATAATATTAACCCTTTCATAGCCGTAAATAAATCACGCCGCAGTGCTTATCAGGCCT
>JAGVSQ010013876.1:0-10880 GCA_022683975.1 Rhyacophila evoluta
AGACATTTTATACTTAATTTACGTAATTATGGTAAAGGTAGATTTTTATTTCAATGATACCTTCAATGTGTGTGCAGATGTCATGTGAGCACTTGTCATGTGTGCATTTGTCATGGAACCGGTTCAACTTGATTATCCTAAATTTTCTCTCTCCACCGAGGTGACCTTAGTCAGCTAGGTAGATAAAAGTAGCCTAAAATGGGGTGTTTTCCAGTTTTTACAAAATAACTAAAAAACGACGCATCAACTCAAAAATCTGCCAAGATGTAAGTATATATATAAGTATAAAATGAGTACCAGAATAATGTATTTTGGTGAAGTAGTTTAAGTACCAGCTTACTTCAAAACTATAAGAATACGCAATCTTCCTAAGGTTATAAGTTATAAATTTTTCATCTTCATACGGAATTTTTTAGGCTCACTTCTCGTCAATTTGGAGGCCCCTTTAATTGTGAGACTACAGGCGTTCGCCTATAAATAAATTCACCACTGAGACAACCAGTTATGTAGCTACATATTCAGCGCCCTGAAACAAGGAAAGATCATTGAGTCTTCTATGGTTTTTGGATTATTATGGCTCTCACTTTATTCAAATTGCGCCCTCTATGATTCCTGCGCCTAGGCTAGTAGAGAGGCACTATTTATCAAAGGGTAATACGAGTTGATTAATTTGCATATATTTTTTAGTTCGGCTCTGCATTAAAAGCATTCCAATCAGGAGGAAAAACTTCACATAGGCGCACATCGGGAAAAATAAAGAATGATTTTTAAAAATCCTTTTCATAATAATTCAATTAGGTTTTCTCTTCGAGTGTTCGTCTGCCACTCAGCCAGAAAAGAACTTTTTTCTCGCTCGAGTAAAATGATTAATGAAATAATTTATTATAATGGACCCCTCCACCATTCGAACTCATTTCGTAATTTGATTCTATTTTGACGATTTTCAATACCCATCCATATAAAAAATAAACGATTTTCTTAAGCAAATTCAACATTTACTTATTCCGTAGTCGATTTTCATTATTCATCACTTATTTTAATACAATTGAAGCCTTTCTTTAAAAAAACAACAAAACGTATTCATTAGAGAAAACAAACTTTTCATCCAATTTATATATATACTACAAAAGCTTTATCACACGGCTTCTTTCGGGATATATTCAAATACGTTCTTTTTTTCAAATTAATTTTATTCATTCCGTTATTATAAGTTTACATCAACACTGCATACAATATTTGAAGTCTTTTGTTCAGTGCGGCGCCATGGATAGAAGGCGCCCATATGTAAAAGGATTTTTTAACCACACTTACATATTTTCATTGATTTATAACTTGCATATTCTGAATGTTTTAGATCTTTCAAATTTACTTTAAATTGTACATACATATTCTTTGTTTTTATAATATGCTTGTTTTAATTTTGCAAGAATATTTGCATATTACTGGCGATTTTTTAAAATTTGTTTTATAAAAAGGCGCTCATCTTGTTCAGGCGCTCTTTTGTTGTGTACATCCACATTAGGCCGGCGTGACTCTACTCTTATTGATCATCGGCCGTCACAAGTTTCAAGCAAGTATTCAGAAATAATTGGTGCATTGTTTCGTATATTAATTTACCTATGAAGAAGTAAAAAGTTGAAAACAAAATATATATTGTTAATTTAAAAATGGTAACTTTAATAACGTGTGTAAATTTAATTTTATTTTTGTTTACCGTCTGGAAAAAATTTGTGTGACAGACAGACAAACAGACTGGTGACACATGTATTTTCTATTTTATAGAATATATCGTCGTATTAGTGGAAAAAGACGTTAAAGTGAAAAAGTGAGTTTTGAAATAATCGAAATAATCGATTTTACGACAATTTCCTAAGTTATAATGATTATACTCTAAGAAATTGTCGTAAAATCTGTTTAGCAAAGAGCCTCAAACATTATAACTCGATTTTTTAAAAACTCACTTTAACGTCTTTTGCCAGTAATACGACGATATTATAAATCATAGATTTTTAACGTGATTTGATTTTATGGACTGTACATTCCGTTATTGATTATTAATCTACTTCCATTTCCGCTCTCGAATTATAAGACACGCGTCCCTGTCACACGTCAGTCCTGCCCTCACAGATCATACCGACATTCCATAACTCCGTCGAATACATTATACATATATAGTATTTAGCGGCCTTCCAAGATGCCAAGAACCGGTTGGCTGAAAGGATATGCAGGTCAGATTAAATATTTCTTGAGGCATCCCCAATATGTGGTCGATCCAGGTCCAGCGTCGCAGCTTTACTTTGCCAGTGATAAGTGGCTGAATGGTTCTTTCTCTTATCTCTAATCTTAATGCTCAGAATACGGTTGCTTTGGGCTTTCGTTGAGTGGCATGTTTCGTAACCATGTAGCAGCACTGATATAATGCATGTTTGAACAAGCGGCATTCGGTTTTTACTTTAAATAATTTGTCCCAGGCACGGAATGCATGAAGCAGGTATGGAGGTCACTTTGCAAACTACCATCTCCCCTAATATCATTTAAAACTTTCGATGCCCTGATTATTTGACACTATTGGTTAAAATAACGAACAAAATTGTGACAAATCATGTCTAAGTGAAATATGAACATTAATGTAATCTAAAGCTATCAAATAATATTTTTGATCTGTCACTAAATATTTAGTTAAATGTTCAACAAAGTTAGCTATAGCAGTCATCGCTATATCACCCCAATGACAAAGAAACTTATTAGTAAGTATTTGCACTGTTGTTTTACACGAGTGTTATCGTATTACATGGCGAATTTCACGGGTGGTCGCATCTCGATCTACGCCACGTGTCGCATTAGTCGGACGCGTGTCACGCACGTGTAATGCACACCACGCAATGCGTTCTAAATAACCGGAGACGCATTTTTAATGTTGTGACTGGTAGATCAGTCTGATAAATTTGCTTGCAATGATACACACGCAATAATTATATGATATATGTATCAAAACAACATTACTAACACGAGAATACTTTAAACCAGTGCTCCGCAAACGCTATGCCGCAATATTATGCTGGGTGTGCCGTGGCGTATTTCTTCAATCAAATATTTTTTTATGTGCAAAGAAATAAGAACGTAATCCACATATAACAAATATCACAAGAGGTACAAAAACGTCTTTTTAATGATCTTGAACTAAATTAAAAATAATAAATAGACGGAAATATAAAAATTAGTGCACGAACACTAAAATCGGTTTTTTTATTTTCCTACTCTAATATTAATTTAATAAATTATTTAGGAAAAAACAAGAAACTGATGTATTGGAAGTATTATTTTCCGATCGCAATTTTCACAGGCCATCCTTTTTATAAGCTTTTATTACAAACTTAAAAGCACTTTTCAAACACTAATTCGGCTTTTACAGTCTACATCCTTTTGATAGAATGCGTATTCAGCTATATAAAGTATTATTATTGAAGAAGCTTTTTCCTTTCTACAGTCGATATAAACTAAAATGTAAGCATCATAAGATATATCAACACCTTCAGAGTTACCATGAACTTGAACCCAACTGGGCGACGTAACTAAACTAGTTCAAATCATGATTTAAAATTAAAAATGCAATTCTTAAGCAATAAAAACATTGACTTGTTTTAACGATATTATGATGTAATTAAAGAATAATAAAATACCTTTCATTGTTATAAGAACACGTCCATTACCATAATAATTATTGGCTTTTTTTATAAATCGTTGTTAATATTATTGTAAATTACACTAAAATATATGAGAAATGCCGACGTAAGTGCAATAGGCTAATGTGATTTCTGTATATGAACATTTAAAAAAATCTAATATTAGTAAAAATCCAAGCACAAAACGATGAAAATCTTGATTAGCAGAAGACGTCCAACCCACAAAACATTCAACAACTTTTAGACTAGTATGTTTTTTTAATAATCTAGTAATCAAGAAAAATGTAGTATACGCCATATAAGCATTTAAATATCATATTACAGTCTTTATCATCTCAAAATTATACTAAATCTTCCTTTGTTTCTGAAAATTTTCAATCGCGTTTTTCTCGCAATCCATAGACTGTGGCTTGGATGTCTTCTACTTAATAACATTCGTATAATGTATCATACATATTAATGTTACATATAAATAATGGGAATATATAATACACATAATAAAACCTTATCTGTGATTAAAATGGACAATAAACCAAACGTTTCACATTAAATCTGTCGTAACTAACTGCACAAGTTTTATCAATAATTTCAAAACAAGTAAACTCCATCTAGATTGCAAAGGTTTGAAGTCATATATTATATTAAATGTTTGCATACATTGATATTTTAATAGTGAAAACGTTTTGTAAAATGTCCCCACAATAAAATGAAAGCCAACCATTAAACCTTATCTTAATAACGACATACATAATAAACGAAATCGACTCTTTATGAATATCCTTTTGTTATCTCTGAAAATGTATTGATAAAAAGACGCATAGTAATTTTTCCGTGTTAAATCAAGCAACGATTTCATGTTTCAAATTTAATCCATGCAAAATTTTAATGGTCTTTTGCTCTGATTGATATAAAAACACTCTCACTATAAGAGTCGTCTAGTTCCTATCTACCATAATTGCACTTTGGTAAATGTTGGCAAATCGATTTTTTTGTTTGTTACTTTTTCTTATATTTTTTTTAATGAAAATAAAAATCTAGGAAATTATTTATTTTATGAACTTCGTTATTGGATTACGGATGCTTGCAGTAAAATCAAATACTAGCTCTGTTTATATTTTAGGTGTAATTACGATAATAATAATTAATTCGTAATATTCAAATCAGCTTTTATAGGGATTTATTGCCGTTGGGAACTTATCGAACCTTTATTATGATTTCAAATAGAGAGTAGAATAAAACCTCAAATATGGTTAAAATTTGACAAAAAGTACACTTATGGTAGATAGGAACTAGAAGATTCAATTATGTTGTATGATGACCGTGAAAAGGAAGAACAACCTACGTTTATTTCAAAAAATTATTTTTTTCGATAATCACAAGTTATTCAACTTAATATGCATTCTATCAAAAGTAATTAAGCTGGGAATGCTAAATTAGTATAGTAATTAAATTTAGCTTTTAAGTTTTAAATAATTAAATTTAGTTTTCAGGAGATAATTTGATAATATTAATTAAACAGGACTTTGAATTTAGTGTATCCAAAAATCGACCCTTATTTCATTTATATCGATTTCAACTATATAACATTTTAACAATTTTTGTATAATATTGTCTTATTGTGCAGAGTGGTTCATACAGACCCCTGGGGTCGCATGATCGCAGAGGGTGTCTGTGGAAAATCAAAATTAATTTGGGGGTGCGTTGAAAACGGTCAGCTCAGTCTCCACGGGAAGCGTAATTGATAGCGTGCGCGCCTAGAAATCCGAGGAATGCGGGTTCGATTTTACATCTACCGGATATAAAAATACAGGTATGGATGCCCATTGGATTGAGTAAGACAAAAAATTCTCGTGAAAAATAACCTTTCAAGACATCTTCACATTACGGAGATCCATATACTCCACTTTCGGAATGGATATCTTCATACTGTGTGAATACATATGCTCCATTTAAGGAGCAAACATGATCGGTAGATAGTTAGATTAATAACGTTGGGAGTACACGAAAGATTTGATATACACTTTAATAACTGTGACCCATTTTAAATATTATCAAAAACCACACATAGAATATATTACGCGACTTAAAAAAAAACAACAAATTATAATTACGTGAAAATAGTTTAAATCGTTTATTTCATAATTTTCAAAATATTTTAAATATCTCCTCATTACTCTAAGTATTTATATGTATCAAAGAAACTAAGCATATGCAATAGTTGAACTGTTTCAGATATTTAAAACTGGAATTGAAATTAATATGTAAGTTAGATTTAAAGTCCGAGATTGTTTTTAGAGGTCTCTACAGTTCGAATAATAAAACGTTAGGACTTACGTGAATATATAATAATATTGTAAATTTAAATAAAGATATGAATTTTTGACGTTTTTTTTAAAATTTTATTTCTCCTCAAAATTTTATTTCTCGTTTGACATAGAATAAAACATGTTCGGCAGTGCGATTTATCGTTCAGTGAATTCAAAAATGTCTGACCACTTTATACAAAAGGTAAAAATAATGTTTTCCTGTGTGCTCACCGTAGACCAAAGTGAAATTTATGACATGTCACATTCCAGGCGCACGTTTTTCAATCTTCAGCTAACATTTATATTGATGGAATATTTCAATAAAAAATACGTAAACCACTAGAATAACAATATAATCCATGTTTCATACTTTGATTCAGCGTTTCCTTAGTGGCCATTCAAGCAGTTTTACGAACTATTTCGAGTGACTCATTATTTATCATTATATATTTTTTATATACCATTTTTGCTACCACAGTGAAACATATGGATTTACGCAATGTGAAGATTGAAGATTGTTTTGCTACCAAGACGTGAATGTATTATAAATCGATTTTATTTTTATTTTATTAGAAAACATACTGAAAAAACATATACAGCTTTAATGTTAAAATTATTAATAATGTTTCTTTTCCGAAATAAAAATTGTTTGTTTTATGAACGAAATTCGCGAATTTTTACCTTTACTGAATAAATTTAGTTTAGTTCAGACAAATAGTATTTAGTTACTATTGATTTTTTTATTATTTATATCATTTCGCCACAAAAGTCGAGCATATGGATCTACACGTTGTGAAGATATCCACTCTGAAAGTGGAGTATACGAATCTCCGCAATGTGAAGACGTTTTGACAGATTAATTTCCACGAGAATAGTGTGTCAAGCAATTGCTCAATTCAATGAGCATCTAGTCCTGTATTTTTGGAATTTTTGTTTTAATCCTATAAATGGGGATTGAGCCCGCATTACTCGGATTGCTAGACGTGCACGTTGTCAACTATGCTACGGGGGAGAAAAAATATTTAACTAATATCGTAATAAAATGCGATTGTTTCTATTTACTATTATTTACAAAAATAAAAACGCAGCCAAAAGTAGTAATTAATAAAGTCATAAAAAATAAAGAAAAAAATTGAAAATTAATAAAAAAAACAGGAATTTTGAACAGTAACCTAAAAAAACAAACACAGATAGTTTCATATTATCAATCCACAGATTTTAAATACATCTAGTCCTTAATAATTAAACTTACTATAATTCAACATATGCAGTAGCTCCAGGCGTACAAATCATGGGGACGCAAAATTTAAAAAATACTACGAACGAGCTAAAAAAATGAAAAATCACGATTTTGTGATATGTACTAACAATCACACTGTGAAGAAAGCTATGATCTCGATGAAAAATATGTCTTACCTCAGTACTGGTAGGAGCTGCTTTAATAATACAGAGCCAATATAAAACGTAACTTGAACAGGCATCATTCAGATAATCATATATTATTAATATGGCTATTTGTTAAAATTTTAAACACTACACATCACACATAGTATCTATAATAATCGATATAACGAATACGTTTATGTAATTAGTATAAAAAACGTACAGTTAATACGATCACTATATTTTTTCATATAACAATCATTAACATAAAATTTGTTAAAAAAACGAATCCTGGAAATCTTCACTCATCAGAACGTTTGATTACTAAATATTGGACAAATTCAATATAAAACAGTTTTAAATAAACCAATATTCAAATAAAATCGCATTCAAAAAATTGAAAATCCATAAAAACTCAAAATGTTCTAAATTTAAAATTAAATTTCATGAAGCAGTCAATATTAATAATTGATAGTTCATCCGTTACAGAAGTGCGAAACTGCTTTTTTTATTTTGATTTATATTATTCTATGAATTAATTAATTATATTTTTAAGCCACAATTATGTAAGACAAATGAAATTTTTGATTAATTTATATTCAATTCACAGTCGTAAGTAACTCACTGTAGTTAAGGCAGTCAACAAAAACATTGAAAACATAATCTCATTTATAATTAATATACACATGGATATATGTCGCAATTAATCAAAGAGCCAAACTTACACTATAAACTGTTTCATATCTTCATTTCACTGAAATATCCTTATTACAATAATGAAGCTAGTTGCGTGAGTGTCCATTTTAGTTGTGACGTCGTAAATAATAATTATTTTGAGAAGTGATTTAATTATTTCAAAACGTTTACGATATTTTTTTGCTAAAAATTGAAATCATTCGACTGTGGAAAGGAAAAAGTACGTAATCCAAATATAAGAAATTTTAGAATTCATAGTTAGAGCGACAAACATATCGACTGTGGAAGGAAAAGGGACGTTAGCCACACAGAATACATTTTACAGGAGAGACAAAAGTTTATTTAACGATTTTGGACCAAAGTTAAAATGTAAAATAGATTCTACCTACTATAATAGCTTAACTATGTGACCAGGCAATGCCAAATTTCCAAAAAAAATCCTTAGAAGAAAGCAGAATCAAAGTTATTTGGATAAAATTTTATTAATAGCCAAACCTGATAATCTTCAATCGGATCCTTGTAAGGAAAATAGACAAAAAATACAGAATAAAGTTTATTAAATTTTAATATATTTCTTTCACAGTAATTGCTATTGTATTTATGTATTTTAAACTGTATAAATAAAATTTTAAATGTTCGTTTGTTCAAAATCTTAAATCTCCCAGAATTCTTCACCGATTGCTTCGAAATTTTGACCCAACGTTTCATTTGAATACGCGCATGTTTTCATAAACCTACTATTATATAGATGTCACACCTGTGACAGGTAAGAACATGCGTTTTTTTTTTAAATAGCGTCATTATTTTTAACCAAACTGAGCCACAGCAACGGGTGGTTGGGTACAGCTAGTTACACATAAAATATTATGGCAATCTTCTTTTTCTTCATATCCGCTCCAGAATTGGAGAATATGAACACCACGTGCCACCTCCAAGACCCTCTGTCGCCCGCCAGTATTCTTGCGTCGTCCCAGGTCATACCTGCATCCCGTAATTCCACCGAATAAATTCTATAGATAGTAGTAAAGTGATAGAAAACAAAAACTTTGTGCCCAAACAGAAAGTATTTTAAGTTATTGCAAAGCGGACGTGTACTGAGGGATCACTTTATATTGAATTATTATTTACATGACTGGTAAAAACAGTATGTTTACACGTCATACTAATCAGAATTATTAAAATGGTGGCCACACATATTACAGTAAAGTGGAAATTCGTTGTCACTACCCTTTTCAAAGTGTCTAGAAATAAAGCAAGTTAGCCGGAAAGTTTTCGTAATGATTTAAACGTCATTAGAAGAAAGGCTTGTAACAAGGGTGCGAAATTCCCTTGTTTTTGTTTATCCGCCAAGAGCCGTACAGGGAGGTCCATTCAGAGAAGGATGGGGATGAGAACTGGGGGAAACTGTGGTTAGTTCCCTGAGTGGCCGTTTGTCTCACTTAGTGAAGGATGGAGGCGCTAGTTGGCTGGATATGGACAGTATAGTTAGAGTCATGGAAATTGTACTAATTTGTAATTAAAAAAAACAATATTATATTTCGTCTCCCCGGTAGGATAGCTGGTAGCGTACGCGCTTGCAATCCAGGGAATGCGAATTCAATTCCCCATCTGTGGGATATTAAAAATCTAAAAATGCAGAACTGGATACCCATTGGGTTGAGTAATTGTCTGACAAACAATTCTCGTGAAAAATAATCTATCAAGACGTCTTCACACTGCGGAGATCCTCTTTCGGATCGGATATCTTCATACTGTGTAAATCCATACACTCCATTTTGGGAGCAAACGTGGTATAAAAAAAATACTTCAAATTCTTTTTTAATACATCAATTTATCGCGTTAGTATATTTTATTATTTTTACAACGTATTGTTGACTTTGATATAAATATCAACAATATCTTTGCGTGTATCCATATACTCCACTCTGAAAGCGGACACGTGAAACAAAAACAATTTTTTTCATATGTTATATAAGTCGTATGCATTTTTTATAAATAATTATCTTTTAGCCATCTTCTTCTTCTTCCATATCCGCTCCCTAGGTGGAGTATATGACATCACATGCTGCCTCGAAGAATCTCTGTCGCCCGCCAGCATAATTTCGTCCTCCCAGGTCATACCTGGATCCCCTAACTCCACCGAATATATTTTATAGACAGTATTTAGTGGCCTTCCGGGACGCCTAACCTATTACTTATGCATTTAACTATACTATCGGTCAGTACTTACACAAAAAATAAACATTTAAAAAGTTTTTTAGTATGGACTGACAAAATAATTGTTATCTTATATTTACATTTCAACTTAATACATGTAATTGTATTTTGTATTAATCTACATTTAAATTATTATACTTAAATTTTAAAGAATAGAGTTTTTCAAAATCCTGATGAGTTGACCAAAATGAAAATTTTTTCTAAGCTGACTGTACATGTAGTTCATTTTGTATGGAGTGACCCAAACCTCTCCTCCTTGGCTCGATAACAAAGTGTTTTAAGTGACACATTTGGTGGGCGTCTAAGAACAGGGGTTAGAGGAGGTGGGGAGAAAATACCACCATTTCAGGAAAGGGTGCAGTGAAAAATATTATCATAAAATCATAAAATTAATCATGAATTAATTAATCCTCTAAAATCATTTATACTGAATTATCATTTACTTCACCTTGTTTATGTATTATTTTTTGTGATTTTTTTTAATGTAGGACAAGTCAACATACCTGTATAATTAATAACTTATTATAGAAATACTCTAAAGCGGGGTTTCCCAAACTATGTTCCGCGAAGCCTGACTAGGTGTTCCGCGACAATT
>JAGVSQ010013877.1:0-10880 GCA_022683975.1 Rhyacophila evoluta
TATCTTCATACTGTGTAGATCCATATGCTCCAGTTTGGGAGCGAACATGGTTTAAGATAAGAAGAAGATATGTAAATACTTCTTCATTTGGTCAAACCATTTTTTTCAAAGCAAGGAGCCCACTCATCTTTAGACGTGTTGGTTCAAAGCCATCACTGCCTCTTTTGGCTATGTAAATGTGAAACCTCTCTTTAAATCTTTGATTTTGGGGAAAAAAGTCACAGTTTGTCTTCGTACCATACCATTGAATTTACCCGCAGGGCATCGATAGCATTACTTTTTATTAAGTAAGTGCACTTAACGTTACAATAAGAAGCTGTGAGCATGACGAGAACTTTTATTGCAGTAGTTATCTTTTAAATTCCACCACTCAACTTCACATCATTCCATTGTTATAAATTCACCTATAAATAAATATAATATCTAGTTCAAAATCATTGTTATTAACAATATTTATAACAAACGATGTAGTTTACAAGAAGATTAACCGGTTCCTACCCAAGTTATATTGATGCTGCTTAATTTTTGTTATCAAACAAAAATCGATTTATACAATAATTAATATAACTGGTCAAATATCATATTAGAATAATAAGTTTTTGGAAAGCTTCGATAACAAATGAAATAGACAAGCTTAAAGCAAGTATGTATTGTGTGTAGAAAGACATCTTTCTTCTTCATTATGAATACATTCTGTACATGGTAATACAGGGATGGCACTGCAACTTCAATCTAATAGTGAAAAGTGACTGCATGGTACATTTCTTACCTCCTTATTGCCAACAAAGTCATACCACCGTATGCCCAGAATTCACTCCGAGCAATCTGTTCTCAAACCATAGTATATTGTCGGTTAGGCCTGTGTTAGGTGTCATGATTTGTAATTATACAACCACACTGATAAAATGTATGCATTGAACAAGCTGCATTTTGTTTTTATTTTAGATAGTTTATCACGTTTGTACAGACATTTGACAATATGTTAAGAAAAATAAGCAAATTTTTCTTAAAAATTGCAAAATAATAGTACATTTCCCCATTAAAATAAAACATATTGTGGATATTTAGTATGAATTAATACCTGACAGATTTTTTTTTACAAGGATTGGTTGTTCAATTCTATTGTTTCAACTAGTATAGTGTGTTTTAGTAATATAATCGTGATGTGCTTGAATTATGCAGCTTTATACACATGTGTTTATAAAGAGTCTTGAAGAGGATGTATGCCTAAAATTCAGACTTTGTAAAAGTGATTTTACTATTTACTTGGTCAATGTGGAACCTTAAATAATTTATAATTCTATAAATATAATAACATCATTAATATTAATTATATGGCTCACAGTGACATCTTGTGTATAATTAATTGACAAAGATGAAATTATAATGAAAATGTTAAATAAACTTAGTTCAGAGATCACTCATCCCAACTGTAGAAAAGATAAAAATGGATGTAACCCTCAGTTTTTTCAAAATGCCCTTTTTTCGATAATCACAGTGTATACAGCTTAATACACATACCATCAGAAGGATGTAGGCTGCAAATGCCGAAATAGTATCTAACGTTAGCTTTTAAGTTTGAAAAAAGGATGGCCTCTGAAATTTGTGGCCAGGTAAAAAACACTTGAATGAAATATTTCACTTTAAAAAGTGAAAATATCATACATTATAGCAGTAATTAAAATGTACAATTGTGTATTTTTTCTTTCAGAAACAACTCTATCAAGACCAGATAGCGGTTTACTCCGAAAAACAAAAGGAGGAAACAGCCGGCTTAGAAGCACTGTGCAATAAATATACTGCAAAAATAAAGAGCTATGAGGCGCATGTCAATCAGTTGTCATCCGAGATTTGGAAGATTGGAGAGAAACTGCTGATGGAGAGAAACGAGAAGGAATGGCTCAGGAAACAGCTCAAAGAGCGATTTTCCTCCCAGCAATCCTTGAATTCAATCACTTCCGTTACTAGTGTGAGTATAATAATCACATTTACCAATAAATTGAATAGAAGGAGTTTATAGTAATTTATGTATTGTGTTAATATCTAACATCTAATTAAGCGATTATTGTTGAGTTTGTATAATTTATTGGAAATGCATAGTACTTTATACAGATGATATTCTTTTATTTCTTTCTAAATTCAAAGTGACAGACTTGTTTTAAAGGCTAATAATAAAAGAAATCGTCGCGATGGAGTAAAAAACTACCAACTAACTTTTTTTGGTAAAAATGAGTTGAATATTTCAAAATACATAATTTTGTTTCTATTGGTAAAGTGGAATCACAAAACATCCATTATCTCAAAACTGTTAATTTTTTAATTATTGACTTCACTCCACGGTGATGAAATATTATAAATAAGCAGATATAATTTTCATTTGTAGTTTTGTTATATAGTATACAATTTTGCTTGAAAAATATGGTTGATGAAGTGCTTTTCATGTTCAGGTTAGTCAAAAGCAAATTTAATCATTGGTTATCTAGAATGTGCATTCATTTGTGTTGTAGAAACAACCCTCATACACTTACATATATTTAACGTAATTGTGTCTAGATTTTATAAATGTGTCGATATGAAAATATTTTTGTTTTATTTGGCTGACAGCTTCCGGCCTCCAGAATGAGTTCTCAATCAAGACAGAGTCAGCAATCATCAATGAGAGAGAGGCAGGGGTCTGATACAAGAAGACATCTGTCTTCTCAATCTTCAACGTTAGCCCATAGGCAAACTTTCAAAGTCCCAATGTCATCTAAAGTTGGTGAGTTCACCAAATTATTACCATATTTCTTTATTTTCCCGTCCTATATGAGGTTGAATGCTAAGTCTCAATCACCCTTTTGAAATAAGTAGCTATAATGAGTCTGTCTAATTACAATGGGTTTTAATCCCATTAAAATGTGTATGCTATTTGAATTTAATGTGTGTCTATAAAGCACTCTACTCATACTCTCAATTATCTGGGATATCCCAAAAATATTAGATAGTGTGAGACCTAAAAAAATAGGAGAAACCATGAATTCTGGGTGGTGTGAAATTTTAATTTTGGAGGCATAAGAGTTAATAAAAAAACGAGAAAACTTAACATTTACTTTTCTATATGTCTGAAAGTAGAAGTTACAAATCTACTATTACTTTTACTTTAGGATCTATAAGAAAGTTAGAATTTGATCAACCGCAGAATGCAGAAGTTCGTAAGTATAATAACAGATTCTTATAATTACAGAGTCCGGTGGTCTTCATATGTCTGACGAGGAGGGAGAAGTTTTCGACAACACTTATTTATTGGATCTGAAGTCAGGAATATGTGAGCCACGCGCCAACAGCACTGCCAACATAAATATCAGTGGGTTGGCAAGTCTGCAACCTGATAGACTCTCGGAGCTGCAATGGAGAAACTCTCTCTGCCTACCACATATGAAGAGCTCATATCCAGCTGAAACTCAATTCCATGATAAAGTCAAAGAAGAGGAGATTAAGGTGAATTTTCTTTCTTCATATAAATTGTACCATGCTGCAATAGTATTTATAATTATTATATTATTTCTTTTATTAGTTGGACACCAAAGTTTCAATACAGTTTTTGTTTTTATTTTGCACAGATGGGTACAATTGACTTGGAAGAGAATATCCTATCTGAGAAATCTCGGCCGAGAAAAGAAGTTGGACAGACTTCGTACAAGAGACCTGGACCGCCTACTCCCAGCAAAAATGGAGGAAGATCATCCCTGCAGGTTACTATAATACATTTGACTATGTCATCCCTTTTATTTAATATTGAATTAAATGACTGAAATATTTTTACATAGAAAAACTTATTTATCTTATTATTTAGCCACTTCTTAGCGGTATTTTGGCAACTGAATATCATTTATTGTTGTTGCTTTTATCTTATGTTATTGTAATATATATCTTTCAACAGGGCAACGAGGGTCGAGATCCGTTGAGAGAACAGAATGAAAATGTCCCGCCTAAGAAGGCCACAACGCCATCTCGAATAAAGTCACTTTTCATGGGGAACAGTTCCAGATCTAACTCAAGGGATGAGGTGAATATTATGAATGAGATATATTTAACCAGTAATAAAACAGTTATACCGTTAGCATAGATACCCATTTTATTCTTGCTGTTACTGACGGACCTATAAAAAGTGATAGTAATGTCACTTTGTAGACTAAAAAAACACTAATGGTAAAAATGATTACATAAAAATGATTTCTGCAATGAATACCATATCGAACTGTTTTTAGCAAATGATCGTAAGTGGCAATTTTGCGATTTTGGTTTTTTTTTTTTATCAAATTAGTTCAAATTAAATATCTGCATGGGCTGGCAAAATACCATAAGGAATGCAGCAGTTGAAGTCATAATTTATGCATTTTTCATTTTATCATTTGTTGAAAAATCGAAAAAGCAAAACATTATAAATGTCATATAGTTTTATGCTTACGATGTTTTGTTGAAAAGAGCTCGATATGATTATATCTGAACTAATAATAAATTTACCTTTGTGAGTTGATTTTGACAAGTAGTGTTATGCAAACATAAGTTGCTGCATTTTGAATATTCAGGATGGTTGATGGTTGAAAAAATTAATTTCAATACAAAATATAATTTCATAAGTATTTATTCATAATATAGGTTATGAATCTCCAATATTTATTGCCACCCACAATGGCTGTCTCTATAACATGATGTTAAAATTTTGTCTCGATTACTCAATCCTAAAATTCTTGTTCAAATACAATAACCATTATGATCTTTTTCTTCTAGAACACATTCGGAACCCCAAAGGGACGACGGCTCAGCATATTTAGGAAACAACGATAGAATTAATCATGTAGAATATTGTGTTACAATTTTGGTTGCATTTCAAAGACTATTTGTCAAAAGGTTATATAGTTGATTGTACCTGCTGAAATATTTTGTTGTTTATATTAGTCTGCACATATTATTAATTCTTTAATTAATAAGTTATTTAAGATAATCCAATAAAATTAATGTGATGAAAGTCCTTTTTCCTGGTCGGAAATTTGACAGGCTAAGCTTTTTTCAAACTCTAAAGCTAAAATTAGACACTAATTCAACATTTGCAAATTACATTCTTTTGATTGAACGTGTATTAGGTTGTATATATTGTGATTATGGAAAAAAAGCTATTTTGAAAAAACTGAGGGTTACGCCTTTTTTCTTTTTTACAGTCGATATGAATTTACCACTTGAAAGTGTATCCCAGCAGATTATTTTTTGTGAGAATTGGTTGTCAGCATCGCATAACTTGGGCATCTAATTGTGCATCCTTAAAAATATTCAAAGATTTTATGCAGTTTCGGGATTTGAACCTCCGAACTCCGGTGTTAAAGTATCTGTGATTACTAATATAGCCTATGCTGACTATAACTGAAAAATATGCTGCATCTACATTTTAATTTGACACAAAATCATTTGTAACACAAATGCTTTTTGTAACAAGAAATATTAAATTTCGTAAATGTTAATTGACATCTCTTCATTAGTAACAGTTTTGTTTTTTTTATAACATACTTTTTTTTCCAATTTATAATACATTTGAATTCTTCAATGTGTGTAGTCTGGCTCATAATAAAATGCATTTTCGTTTTATTTTTGGTCGGTGTATGATGCAGTCAATATTCATTGACATAGATTTTGACCATGTTTGATTTGATGGGTGAACAGGGTAAGATAACATTCATACTAATGTAACAGACATTTCATATCTGATGTTCACTTCGATTTTATACCAGTATTTGTCACAATGAATCCATTCATTAATTCATGACAATATACTATATCACTAGTCCATATTTTGTACTGTGCCTATATGAATTGTTTTTATTTTTTATAATTGTGTACAAGTCAATTTACAATGTGAAATGTTAATTTTAGTTTTTATCTTTGAGGAATATATTTTAAAATGAAAACTATTTAAAATTTGTACCCTATATATGGATTACAGTCTGGTTTGTGTTTCGAATTCGGATTATATGTATATGAACGATGTGTAAGTGTTCACTGATAAAAAATCTTATATTTAACCACGACTATCGTTACTGTGAAATATTATTAAAACCATATTGTTTTTGATAATTTAATGAGAAATATAAGTAATGAGAAGTAATATTTTTTTTTCAACACAGTGGTATCTCGTCTTCCGAGTATATCATAACTTTATCAGATCATTAAAATTTAAAAATCTGTATACCGCTGATCCATGGACGAGTTATCTCACAAGTTCTTGTCAACGTTATAGGAATCCATGAAATATGTATTTTGCTTAAACAACGCTTTACGGTAAAAAGTGGATTACGAGTAAATCCCTGTGATTTTGTTTGGGCAAGGGGATGTGTTTTCAATAGTGTATTTTTATGATTATATTATATTAATTTAAAAGCATAATACTTTGTTTGTTCTGATTATACAAAAGTACTATTATAAATAATATACTTGATGCAGCAAAAAAAATGCAGTGTTTTTTGTGGGTCGAGAACGGATGATTATTAGCAATTCAATTCATATCATTGGGAAAAATTGACTCGACACAATAGTAATTTGAGTTACGAGTGTGGAGCTAATTAAACTCGTAAGTAAAGGTACCAAAGTATTTTCTGCAGAAGTGTAAATAATAATTTTCACTATAAAAAAAAAACAAAATCGACATCCATGGCCATTTACTCAACCTATTGGTCCCATCCATTTAAATGCAACTTAAAAATGTTTACATATTTTATGGAGACATAGGATTTAAACCCACATTTTAATTAATGTTAATATGATCATATTGATAGATTCTTAAGAGTCCGGTTTTCACGAAATCATCACGGGCAACCACGAATTCCAAATAATTTTGAGTTTGAATTCATTTTTTTCATTGAGCACTCTCAGTAGTATTAATTCGTTTTTAACTATAATACTATTACTATTACTATTTCTATTAAGGAAATGTCCAGTACAAGAACTAACAAATTGTTATAATATTTTGATTTTGTAGGTTTATAATTAATTTAATAGTACAACTATTGTATTACCATTTTAACTCTACAAATTAATTGATTACATAGATTATTTTAACTCTAAACTCTAAATATGGACACTAAAAACAAAACTGCCATAATACAGTTATTTTTATTATTTTGAAGTATTTCCACAAAATTCGTTTAAATTTTATCAGCCTTTTGATGTATAGAAGAAAATTAATAAAGCCACTTCAACATATCTTTTTCCTGGCCCAACATATAAGAATTGTTCTTCACCATCCATATTTTTCCGAAGTGACTTTCTTCAAATTTTGGCCATCTAAGGAATTGAACACAATACTATCACTCTCCCTTGTAAGTACTTGGCCTGGTCTCCATTTGTTTGCTGGCTAATCACCAAATGGCAGTTTTTTTATATTAATAATTTAGATAATAATATTTCATGAAAGTGTAATATGACAATTTTGTTTTTGATGAGCACATGCAATCTTATCCTGTAAATGTACAATTTTTGAAGCGAAAAAATGGCTTTATTTTCATTTATAATTAATTTAACAGTACAAAATTGTCTGCAACCCCCTTTGGTTTTTTATTTTGAGAGGTTACAAGAGTTTTTCCACTTTATAGAATATACCTGTTGTGATTTTAAATTTTAACATCACTTCTCCATTGAAATATAAGTTTAGATTATAGAATGAAAAATACCACCCACTATTATTAAGCTATTTTTAAAAATATTATTTTGTATTTAACTTGTTATGTGTATATAAAATTACTAATCATTATTTGCGAGGAAATAAAATTTAAATAATAAACATATTTTTTTTATTTCTGTTTATACTGCCCTTTTTTATAGAACCCTGATCATTTTCAGCCAGCAAGATTCTCGGGTAACCCCATGGATAACTAATTATGTAGGATAAGATAAAAATGTAGGGCTGGGTTAAGCTAATGGCTAAAAATAAGTACTTGTGAAAAACAATATACCAAGATGTGTCACTTTGGAGGTCGAGCGATCGACATTCAGACCGGACATAGTCAAAAAGTATAAATTTAATATATAATATCAAGATTTATTTACGATCCATGACAGCGTTTCTTAAGTCTCGGCTCGAAATTGAGCCGGTTGACACATTTAACGGGTCGCGAAATATTCTCAAGATAAACATATTCTTGAAATAATTTAATAAATACCAAGATTTGATGAACTCTCAAAGCTTATCCTAAGCCCAATGGTCACATTAATAATATTTACCGATACTTAGGACGCACTGTAAGTTTTGCACTCATAACTATTCGAATTTTGAATGTTATGTATATTTTTTAAATATAGAATGTTTGTCAATTGTTTTTATAACTAATCAAAGTTCATCGAAAATGGATTTAAAGCGAAAAATTTTTACATTGATAACTTTTAACGAATCAAAAGTTTCTCCACAAGAGTGCAGTGTTCACCAAAATGTTTTTGGGGTTGAAGCACCGCATTTGAGCAATATGAAGCGTTGGTACATTGAATTTTATTGGGCTCGTGTTTCTTTTCGTGGCGAGATTCGTGAAGGTCATTCTTCAACTGTGGTCACTGAGGAAATGTGGCTACCGTCTAGCGACTCATTGAAGAAAAACGGCGGATCACCCATGTCAAAATTTGTATTATTTAGAGATCGGTATGAGACAAAAAAAGATTTAGCGCGAACATTTAAAAGCCGCGAAGCTTCATTGACGCTGGATTCCCACGAACCCAAATCAGACCAGAAACAAACAGCTTGTGTAAATTGTGCATTTTTTTTTTTGCTGAATTATGACCGTGGGTGTTTAACTGCTGCGTATGATAACATAACAAGAGGCGAAACATGAATTTATTGTTGAGATATGGAAACAATAATAATCTAGGGAATGGATCTTCGAATGTGAGAACAGACCAACAAAACTACGAGAAGGATAGTAATTCGTTAACAGATTTCACATTTCTTATTCTTCTACCATATCCGCTCTCTATAAGGGCATATGACTGCTACGTGACACCTCCAAGAATCTCTATCACCCGCCAGCCCTTTTGCATCCTCCCAGGTCATGCTAGTATCTTTCAGTTTCGCCAAGTACTTCTTATGAATGGTACCCGACGGTCTTCCAGAACGCCGGAATACCACCGGTCGGAAGAATTGACAAACAGACCCTGTTCACATTTACGGAGCCAAAGAAGAAAGCGATAGCTTTTAACCGACACGTTGAGAAAATGCCCTCAGATGAATGGATCTCTTGCTTTGAAAATGGTTTGTGCGAATAAAGAACTATTTAAAACATAACGAAGAATATTTTGAAAAGCAATAAATACATTTGTTTCATTATGAATAATTTTATTTAGGACAAAACTTTTAGTATGGCCCACGTACTTGTAGTCCATATTATTAAAATACAATTTTTTTTTATTTATATAAGTTATTTTTTCCTATTTTCCTGGGTTATGAAATCAAAAGCATTGGCCAAAATTGGGTCGCGACTCAAAAAGGTTAAGAAATGCTGATCTATTATAATGAATAAGTCTTCGAATACACATAATAGTGATTCATATCCGTATTCATTTTGGAGCAAACACGGTGAAAAAATACGATAATTTTTTAGATTGAAAACAAAGTAGACCTAGTATGGAAAAATCCATGTTCTGAAAATGATGTCTGGCGTCTGATTGTCCGTTTTTTTTATAATACCGTATGAAAAGAAAATGTAGATGAAGCTGTTTTTGAAACAAAAACATAAGAATGAAACGACTGAATCTAGATTTTATTGGTTAAGTATTCCACTGTAGTATGGTAAATTATTATACCATTTAAAAATTTTATAAGTATCGAAACTTTTTGTCATTTACTATTTTTATCGGAGATTCTTTGGACTAAATTGACATATTATCAACGTTCTCAGTGGGTAACTGTATTAATTATGCAGCCATGCATTAATGTATACAATTAAAATATTGACGTACATAACATATTTGTCGTTGGGCGCGATGAGAAGAAATTTTTAAAAATAAAAACGGGTTTTTTGAATAAATATCGACATTTTATTAATTTTCAAATTCCTTGTTGTCAACTTAGTAGATAATATTGTTTAAGCCTTGGATTAATACTGGGCGTCCCACTGATATGTGGGTTATTCTATGAATGAAAAGCATGTGGTATAATGTGTTTCGTATACATTAATGTAGAGACTACTACAGGAGACGATGATGACAACAATGCACAAATGGTTCAGTTGAGTGAGTAAGAAGATGACTTAAATGAATCTAAAGATATGGAAAATTCAACGAACGTGCGCAAGCGAATCAATTATGAACAGATGTTTTCTTCGTCGAACTTAGGAACAAGAAAAATTCTTATAACTTTGAGGTGAGCTGGTACTTATACTACTGCACCAGAATACATCATGCGGTACTCATTTTATGCATAATTTTACGTTTTATAACATTGATAAATTTTAGATTTGATGCGTCGTTTTTGAGTTATTTTGTAAAAACTGGAAAAAACCATTTTAGGTTATTTTTATCTACCTAGCTGACTAAGTTCACCTCGGCTGAGGGGAAAAAAAATAATCATGTTGAACCATATCCGAACCGATTAAAAAAATAAAATATTTAGAGTGGCTATATTGTATAAAATGTTTAATAAATAATTAGATAATTGAGAGAGGTAATTCCAAAGTTACACAATACCAAAATTGAAAGCAGAATATTTTGAACGAGAACTTTTGAGTTTTTGCATAGTGGAATAATTTCACTTTGAAACTACACTCCTCAATTATATATGTATGAACCATGTTCGCTCCCAACATGTAGCATATGCATCTACACAGTGTGAAGATATCCACTCTGAGAGAGGAGTATATGGATCTCCGCAA